>RJWT010039510.1:0-12653 GCA_004365215.1 Cuniculus paca | reverse complement strand
GCAGTTTCAGAGGTCCTCTTTCGTGAGTGTCTTTAGTTGTACTGTCCTGGATGTTTCCATTTTCTGAACCAATTCAAAATGTTTACTCTCCACAATCCTTTTGGTTTTGAAGAAAAGCCAGAGGTCACATGGTGCCAGATTCGGTGAATAGGTGAGGACACATCATTGTGTTTCCATGAGCCTGTCTTTCCATTGGATGGCACTCAAGCAGCATCATTCACTGTACTTTTGATCACAATTTGTAAAGACATCCACCAAAAGGGACTTCAGAAGTGCTTCAGAAAGTGCAAGAAATAGGGGGAAAGTGTGCTCAAAGCAAGGAAAGTGTTTTGAGGGGGACTCATGCCAATGTGTCTTTTATTGTAATAATTTTTTTTTAATTTAAAGGTTCATCGTATATTTTGATCATACCCAGTAGGGTGATGGGAGTGTGGCCAGCTCATTACATCCCTGGCCAGGGCAGGGATACCCAGTACTCAGAGAGAAGATAGCACAAAAACTTACAAACTCTTTTTCTCAAATTCCCCTTTGAAGTTCACAGAAGTGCTGTGTAAGCTATGAAAAGTATAAAATAGTTGGATGAAGGACAGACTGTAAATTATACATCTTTCTAACTTTCCAAATTTCTCTCAGTTTACTAAGCAAAACCTCCAAGAAAATAATACCTTATGTTCTTAGGAGTCCCGAGGGCTCTCTATAATTCCCATTCCCATAGATGATTTTCCAGTTTCCATGGGTCTTTTACACACATTATTTCCATTATTCCCATGGTGAACTTGGAAGAAACAGACTCGTTCTTTTCACAGAAGAGGAAGCTGATGTTCGTGGATGAAACTGGTACCCAGGAAACACTGCTGCATGACTCAGGCAGCATCCAGACTCCTGAATCTCTGGTCATTTAACTAGCCGAGCCCCTCAGCATCTTCCAGATTCTCTCACACTCAACAACACTGGACCATGTCTCATGACTCAGCTCCAAGGCTCTCTATCAGACCTCATGTTAGTGATTCTCTCAGACCAATCTTCAGGGTACTGGTAGAAAAGTGTACTAAATCCCGACCATTATCATTTGAATATGAACGAGTTCATATTTTTACCACCAAAAGATAAATGGCAAAATTATGTCTCAGTTTGCCATGTGTCCCTTCTCCTTGCCTGTTATGCTTTGTGTCTAGATGGCTCTCCAAGCCAGAATGGCAGTGGAGGCCACAGGAGGTTCCAAAATGGTAGCATCTGTGCCAGGTTCCAGAATGGCAGTGACATAGAGAATCTGTCCCTCACAGTCAGGCTCAGAGCACTCAGTGATCCAGGCACTTGACCCCTACAGCCAAGAGAGAGGAAAGCCTGGCAACTGCTCCAGCTGGCAATGGACTTTGGCAGCATGCATGTGGTGCTGGTTTTAGGTGCACAGAGAATTCAAGAGTTCTGAGGTTAAAATGACTTCCACCCCGATTATAGAGGGCCTGGGAGGCCAGGCAGCAGGTCCCTGAAAAGGCAGTGTGTGAAGCTGTGATTGTGAAGCTAAAGGTGCAATGGAGAACCCAGAAGTTTGAAAAAGCCAGGAATGTGGATTATCTAAGGAAAGATGCAAGGATTGAGCAGAGTGGGCCTAAGAGAGAAGCTGTGGGAAGTAAAACCCCTGGAAGTGCAGTGGGGGTGGAGTCACTCAAGCCTTTTGGAGCTTGCAACCAGATTGCTTCAGATGTTGAGCATGGAACTCCAGGACTTAATGTTTGCCCTGCCAGATTTTGGACTTCTTTTGGTCCCAATTCTTTGTATCCTGTTTGTACCCTTTGGAATGGTAATGTTTATCTTGAGCCATTGTATGTCAGAGGTGTTTAACTTTGTTTTCATTTGTACAGGGGCTTGCAGTTAAGAGTTTGCCTTAGATCTCAGAGGAGACTTGGGACTTGGACTTGTCAGCAATGCTTAAATTGTTAGGGCTTTGGCAACTCTTGGAGATGGACTAAATACCTTTTACATAAAAGGTGTACGTGAGTCTTTGGGAACCCAGGGTGGAATGTTATGGTTTGTGTCTAAGTGGCCCCCCCAAGCCTCATGCAGTCATAGAGGCAAGCTCAATCATTGTATTGTACTCAGAATGGCAATGTGAGTGCTGCATCCACCCAGGGGTGGAGCTAGCATACAATATAAGGGAGGGAAGAAGGCATGACTTTCCCCCTTTTTGCCCTTTCACTCTTGCCACTTGCAGCAGCCATGAACGGTTGCCCCTCAGCCACACCACCCTGCCTTGGAGCCAGCTGAGTACAGACTGAAACCTCCAAAGAACTGTAAACTAAATAAACCTTTCCTTCTTTCACTTTGGGCATCAGGTATTTTGCTTCAACAATGAGAGAAAAGTAACCAAGACATTGCCCATCTGCCTTTCTGTAGCGAAATGATACACAGATCTAAAGAGACTGTTTCTGAGGGTGGGATCCACAGATTGTGAGATGCCTGCTTGCCTCCACTTGCTATAAAATCCTGTCTTTCAGAAGGTAGGGGGAGTAACAGAAATGACATCAGAAGACAGAGAAGGGTAAAGTCTGACATGGGGATAAAAGTAAGCATTAATGACAAGTGAACAGCTTGGCAGAGCATAGGGACTCTGTCTAGCTCTTCCCATTGGGAGCACCATCTTTGGACATTCTAAAGAGGTGATGACATCAGACAATTTGTGTGGAGAAGGAGATATTGAGAGGCAAGAGATTAAAGAAGTGGGCTCATTTTCGTAGACACAGTGGAGCTAGAAGATAAGATCTTTCCAGGTACAGAGCATAGCAAGTGTCCTATCTCTGTGCCTATAACAGATGTTGGCTGTGACTTGGTCTCAACTGGGACCAAAAGACAAAACCACAGGAGTAGGCAGGAGGAGGCCAGAGAAGTGGGAATGAGGCTTGAAATGAGAGCATGTGGGCAGAAACCTCACACCTTCTTTATGGTGTTTTCCAAGTGCACCTCATGGACTGTGGAAAAGGAGGCTGAGCGAAATTTCCCCTGGGCACAGAACTGGACACCAGGAAACAAAACAACACAAAGGGGCTCTAAACCATCCAAGATGGAAGAGGACTAGATGCAGCCATGGGGACCTGGATCTCCAATTCTGCTAGCTCAGCCATTACAGCAACCCCTCTTAGGGTACCTAGGAGCAGAGAGGATCTGCAAGAAGGGGCAGCACTTCCTGTTCTGACTCAGGGCCAGTGTGGTGGTAACATGCTTTCCTTTCCATTTTCTCATTGGAAGGTTCAAGGCTATACTCCGAATACAAAACAATGCCAATAACAAGTGAAGAGTGGCCCAGTCAAGAGCAAAGTGTAGGAGGCCTCTTGTCCTGGGCAGTCCACTCCTCCACTGGGCTAGGGACCTACTGCTTGCCCCTGGCTCCTGACTGAAGCAGTGAGAAAGAACAGAGAGACAGCAAGCAGAGTGTGGCAAAGGAAGCCTCTGCCTACAGACTGCATGGCCAGGACCCAGGAGTATCTGGTGCACACTTGGAATCAGCTGAGCAGGCATCAATATGGTGAGTTCGGAAGGAACCACCACGCAAGAAAAACGTGCAGGAGGGTTACCCCTGAAGCAAGGCCCCTACAGTGCAGTCATAGGCCCAGGCAGAGCCAAAGGCAATACCTGCCACCCCCTGGGAAGCACATCTGTCTGGTCAGGTGGAGAAGCAGACTTCCATGCAGACACACCTAGGAGAGGATACGACCCTTTCCCCACCCTTTTCCTCTCCCAGGGCCACAGGGTCTAGAAATGCACTGGAGAGAAGGAAGGAGAAAGGACAGGGAAGACCGTATCCCTGCTGCTTTGAGGACTCACAGGAGCCATGGCCAGAGTGAAAGGCAGTCCTGCCAGGTCCATTAAGATCTTGAAGTGCTTTTCTCCTCACCAGAGGTTTTCTTTGTTTTATTTCTAAGGTTTTGTTCCTTAAATAAAAATGTTTTACTTATCTTCTTTGTTTATTCCTAATGCTTTATTTATTTATAATGAGTGTCGCCCAGAGTCTGCATGGGAAGGCTTGGTCCCAGGACAGCATGTTGGGAGGTGCAGTGACCTCTTAGTTAAGAAATGCCTTTCTTATGGGTAGCATGATCTCAAAGGGGACCTTGGGGCTCCAGTCCCATCCTCTCTCTCTGTTTTCTGGAGGACGATGTTACCACTGACTTGAACATAACCTCCCGCGACACTGTGCCATCCTTGCCAAAGAGATAGGGCTGCCTAATCTTACACTTGAACCTCCAGAATCATAAGCCCAAATAAACCTCTTTTTACTTCATAAGTGCCCTGTATGGTAGGAAGCACTTTGTTCTAGTGATGCAAAGTGGACTAGCACAGGTAATAATTGCAGAAAAACTATAAATGTCTTTATAAAAGAAATTGTCAAAAATATTCCAAAGTAGAGAATGCTTACTGAATTCCCATTGCCTAGATCCAACAATTATCAGCTCCTGCAAATCTTACTTCCTTTTGACCCTAACCCAGTGTGCTCCTCTATCTTACTCCACGTTGAACCAAATCCAAAGCTTGACTTCATTTTATCTATAAATTGTTTGCAATATAATCTCTCAAGATTAGGGACTCCAAGTGAATTTTCTTTATTTTTCTGTAAAATTTTTATACTGACTTTATACTGATGTGGGCTCCATGGGATTTGCCTGAGGCATATACCTAGTGAGTACAAAAACAAGATTCCATAGCTTGCGGTTGAAGCCATGACTGGAATACAATAAGCCATTTAGTAGTATTTGTACTTTACTAAGTTTTAGACTACTCAATAAAGTTATACAACTTGAGCATAAACTACTTTATAAGAATCACACAATGAGCTGATTCAGGGCAAGGCACCGGGAAGCTGTGGCATGAACGGGAGCACTCTAGGCTCAAAGATGGTGGCGACTGGGCTGGAAAGTCTCAGAGGTGACCTGGCTTTGTCAGAGGACAAGAAGATAGCAGCATATCTGTTTTTGATTCTGCTGCTTTTGATTTTTGATTCCAAATTTAAAATATATCCAGATTTATCCAGGTCACACTATTGTATCACAGACATGTTGTGTATGATCTCACACATGAAACTGAAAAATGAAAATGGTTAATTTCTGGTTTTTGTGTAGTGACCACTCAGGTTTAAAATTTTAACATCTAAGGAAAGTCATAGAAATTTTAGAATTGGAAGCTTATGTCATTTTGATGACTTAACATTTAAGTAGTACTTGTGTCTTAGTTTTTCTAGTTGGTGAGACAAAATGCCTGACACCCAAAGTTAAACAATGAAAGGTGTATTGGACTCACAATTTGTAGAAGGTTCAGTCCATACTTGGCTGGCTCCAAGGCAAAGGAATGTGGCAGAGGAGAAACAGTTCATGTCAGGCAGAAGAAGGCAAGGCAGCAAGCAGCAACTGACAAGGAACCAAGGGAACCTTCTCTGTCTTATATTTTGTCCAAGATAACCCTTCTAAGTTCAGGTAGCACTCACACCCTTAATCCTAGGATGAATCAATCCCAGCATCACATCCTTGATCCCAACGTCACACACCCTAGATCCAGCCACCTCCAAAAAGCCCCACTTCAGACCATGTGAAGGTTTGGGGAGACATCTAGACATAATCCATAGCAACTGGTATAAACTCTTTCCCTCCAAATGACTTAATTATTGCATGTAAAAGAGAAAGCTTGATATTTTTATCAAAAAGTTCTTCAGAATTCTCAAATTCAAGGCTTTGGTTAGCTCAGAAATCTATGACTATTAGTAGATATAGTTTTGATTAATTTTAAATCATTTTAAAACTTATTACAGAACAAGCATTTACAATAATCATCAATCAGTGTTGAAAAGGATACTTGCACTACATTAGGAGCAGTAAGATGTCTGATGTGTAAAGGGGATGCTTATATTAAAAGACATAGGAAGCACAGAGGTTATTATGGATTTTATGAATAAGCACAAAGAAAAAAATATCCCTGTATCTCAAAGGCTCCTATCACCAGGAAACTTGGAAATTGAAGAAAAATAGAAAGTTTGCATAAGCATGTGTAGACATGAATTTGTTAGGTGCATAATTTAGCTAACTGGTACACAGAAAAGGAAAGAAAGAACACACATCTGGGTTTCAGGTGGAGTGGAATACACAGCAAGAGCTGAGAAAGCCTAAGTTCCTTCCTTTCTCAGCAGAAATGGGAAGGTGAGAAGTTTCAATGTATGGAAAGTGTCATTCACACATTAATGGTGGTAGGTGGTTTCCACTGAGTGGCAGAGATGCTGAACAATGTTTATTTCTTTCTCCAATCTTCTATTCTTTTTTTTTTATTTTACCACCAGCATGAATTATGTAGATGATCAGGAAAATCAGTAACTATATTTTAACTTGCAAAGCTTAACAAAGTCTCTATGGTTGATGAAGGAAACTCTGGTGAGTACTGACTGCTTGAATGACTCCGGTGTTTTGTTTTATTTTGTTTTGTTTTGTTTTAGAGACAGGATCTCATTGAGTTGCAAGTCACCCAGGATGGCCACGAACTGTGGATCCTCCTACCTCAGCTTCCCAGAGTGTTGGGATTACAGGTGTGCACCACTATATCCAGCTCAAAATAAATCTTTATTTTTTTTATTTTAAAAATAATAAAAACAAAACAAAACAGAGTAAAACACAGCAAAGCAGATCAGAACAGAACAATGCAAGCAATACAGGTTTTCAAAATATAACAACAGGAAATTAACAATGGCTACTTTTGTGTCTCTTGTTTTCTTCGAAATGGTTGTTCATACATTCACACACAATAAACTCAAACAAAACAAAATAATATAAAACCAGATAAAACAAAAGAGTGAAAGCATTACAGGCCTTCTAATCAGACAACAAGAAATCAACAATGGCTACCTTAATGTCCTTTGTTTTCTTCAAAAAAGCTGATCATATCTTCTCACATATTGCAATCAAGTAGTAGAAAACAGACTTAAACCAATCAAATCAAAGAATAAAAGCATTATTGGACTTTAGAACCTGAAGATATGAAATTAGCTATGGCTATCATAATGTCTCATTTTCTTCAATGCAGCTGTTCATATTTTGATATTTAATAAAATCTGCTCTTGTAAACTCTTTAGGAGTAGTTCTAACTTGTACATCTATCCTTTCTGTGCTAGAGGCAATCGCAGAACAAGGCACAAGAAAAACAAAAAACAATAAAGACAGGTTAATAACAGTAATAAAGAACCCAAAACAATAACAATATAGGCTTTCTAAGCTAAGTGATGAGAAGATACCAAGGAGGTTGTTACTTTGTAGAGTTGTCTTCCAGAGTTGCTCAGTTTACTAGGTATAGGCATACAGAATTGGTCTGGTCCTATGAATGTTAACTGTTTTTTACTAAGAACTAATAAAATTAGTAGTACAATCATCCATCTTAAGTGTTTATATATATATGTATATATATATATATATATATATATTAATTTATATCTTTTCTTTTCCCTTCCTTCTTTTCTCCTTTTCCCTGAATTGTTTTATCCTTTAGAAGTTTCTTACCCTTTCCCCATATTTATTGGGGATTTTGTATCTTATTGAGTCTTTCAGTTTCTTACACTAGGGAGACGATGCGGTGTTTACACACGTGAGTTTGATTTGTTTCACTTATAAGTATGGTCTCAAGTCCCATCCATTTACCTATAAAAGCCTCAATGTGATCCTTGTTTATAGCTGAATAGTACTCCATTGTATAAAAATACCACATCTTCTTTATCCATTCCTCAATCGATAGGCATTTGGGTTGTTTCCAAGATTTGGCTATTACAAATTGTGCTGCTATAAACATGGTGCACATATATCACTGTGGTGTGATGATTTCACTTCATTCATTGAGGCAGTTTTGCCAGCTCTTGATGGCATTCTTGATTTCCTGGATATCTCTTTGAATCTGTTTCATGCATTCTAATTCTTTCTTGCATTCTTCATTCAAGGTTTCCATCCTTTTGCAGTACTCCTCTATTTTTCCAACTATATCTTCTTTAGATATGTTTAGCATTTCTTTCATTACATTTATCATCTCTTGTTTTACCTGGGAAACTACTTCTAATCTCAGTTCCTTTAGAGCTTCGTGGAGTTGTTTCTTTACTTCAGTTGCTATCATTTCAGAAGTTTCAGGTGTGTAGCTAATACTTTCTTCTATGTTCTTGTCTCTTTGGCTTGTTTGGGATGGACTGGAGGTATAAGATTGCATTTCACTCTTTTGTTTTGTCATTTCTCTGTATTCCCCTGTGGCAGGTGAATCTGACATACAAGGTTAAGAGGCTCCAAGCCTAGGTGAAATTCACAGTGTACGCCTTCAGCTCCAGCCAAGACTACCACTGTGGCTGCTCTGTTGCTGGGCGGTGACTGGGTGGAGACCAGGCCAGACCCCAGAGATGCTCCAAACTTCCCAGGCTGATGGTGGAATTGGCATGGGTCCCTATCAGGCTGCTCGTGAGGTCCCAAACTGCACAGCTGGGTGAAATTTGCTGTGCATGCCTTTGGCTCGTGCTAGGCCCAGAACTGCAGCTGCTATGCTGCTCCGGGGAGACAAAATGAATCTTAAACAAGCCACACACTCTCTGTTTTAAGTTTCAAGACTAGGGACTTCAGAGAAAACTAGATCTTCATATTTCTAACTCGTTTAACTTGAAATCTTCAAATTGTCCTTTGTGTTCTATGATATCTTTGAAAAGTTTAAACATTTTTCTTAAAATAATTTTTGCATCTCTACTGAAGACAACAGTTCATACATCCTACTTCCATACATTGTCTGCCGTAATAAAGAGATTTACTTTCCTTTCTGATTATAAATTGCAGAGAACATTCTCAATATGCAATGAAAAAGTATAAGAGCACCTGCACCTTACTTCAAAAAGAGCAGGGATTTGGAGTGATGAGGTTCTGATTTTATTTATCATGACTAGCAGTTTACTTCTCCCTGAGCCTCACTGTCCTCAGATGTGAAGAATGTTGTGGGAAGCAAGGAGCACTGTGGCTAGAAAGCTTGGGAACAGTGAGGCCAATAAAGCAGTCTGTTGACAAATCATGGCCAGGTGGGGAGCTGGAAAGAACTCCCCTGGGATGTGCATCTCTTTCTCCAGCTCTGGGCAGTTCCTTGTCATGGTGACCTATAGCATCTCCAAGCCAAGAACTCCAACAAACGCATGAGTGCCCTCTTTTCAAAATTCCAAGAACCACTTTTGGACTCTTGCTGACCTGACTGAGCTCACATACCTATCCTGTGATCTGGGATGTAGAGAGATGCAGTGGTCACCTTACCCAGCCAAGTCATGTGCCTAGCAATGTTCCAGGGTCATGTGGAGCAGGAGTGGGGAGGCATGCATTACCAACAGGAGGCAAATGCTAAGTGAGTCTCAGGACATTGAAATGCTCTTTGGATATATACTAAGAAATACATTGTAAGCATGCTTTATTTCATCATTATTAAACTCCATGTGGCTGATGGAAGTAGAAAATCACTGTTCAATACTCTTTGTGATAAGGTGCCTAAGACTATATAAATTAGTATCCTAATCACCAATGTCATGTTTAGTTATTAAGGTTCTCAGTAGACAGACTGGGTCAAGGCAAAGGTCAGCAAACCTTTTCTACCAGTGTAAATGCCCTGGTATCTGCCTTTGGCTTTGTGGATCATATAGTCTCAGTGTTAACTATCCGATACAGCTTCTGTTTGTACAGAAGAAGCCTGGAAACATTCACAAATAAATGAACTTGGCTGTATTCCAATCACACTTAACTTATGGACACTGATATGGAATATTTTTAGGTGTCACGAATTCTTGTGCTCTCTTTTCAACCATTTAAAAACACTATTCTTAACTCATAAGCCATGTAAAAGCAAGCAGCAAACCAGACTTAGCCAGTGGCTCTAACATTGCCGGTGCCCAATCTAGAGGAAAGAGTTGAAATGAGATACAAGAGCAGCAGGGCATTTGTCCATATCGTGGGGATCTGAGCTGGAATGACCTTGCCAAGCTGCCTGTATCCAGGGTTTGCTGTTCTGCACTGGGGCTCCAGGTGTCAGGTACTATTGAGAAGGATGAATGGGGGAGGGGATCTTGGGGGGAGGGGCTCTGCCCAGCACAGAACAAGTTCCAACAGAGACTGCGAGCTGTCACCTACAGTGCTTTCAGCCTTAGTCCTGGAAAGGCACAGATTCATGATCCAACAATGAGGCCCACTGTAACGGATTCCACAGATTGTCTGTGTTTCGATTCAAAACAAATTTATGATTTCTAATGTGGCTGTTATTTATGCTTTAGACCTAGAACCACCTCCCCAAACATCCTGTGTTCAAAGGTGGGACTTTTAGAAAGATATTGGATCATGGGGGAGCTATAGTTGTCAGTGGATTAATTCATGAAGAGTTCAGAGAACTGAATGTCCTATAAGGATATGGGGTCTGGACAGGAGAGGAGGGTCACTAGAAGCATGACCTGAAAGGGTATGTTCTTGTCCCTTTCCCTCTCTCTTTCTTGGCTGCTTTGACATGAGCAGCCTTTCTCCACCAGACTCTTCCACCATGCCCTTTCTGCCTTGGAGCCGATTATGAACTAAATTCTCTAAAAGTTGAGTCAAAATAAATTCCTCCTTCTTTAAATTACCCGTATTGGATACTTTGTACCAGAGATAAGAAGGTAAGTAAGACAGTAGTGTCCCTGGAAGTGACACACAGATGAAGCTCAATTCTCTGTAAGAAACTAAAACATGAAATAAGTCCTTCAGGGCTGCCATCTTTCTAAGTCTCAACTCAAAGAAGCAGGGAGTGCTATTGAGTACATATGGTTCGCTTCAAGTTTAGCTCCTTAGCATGGGCCACTCTCACAGTTCCCAAGTTGTGGTAGCTTTCACATATTCTGAAAGAACAAACTGACTGTGAAGTCTAGTTTGTAGAATAAGTACATGGAAGAATCAAGCCTGCAGTAGTTTTACTTCTTTGAAACTGACTTACTTCTCACCACCAAACTCGTATCTCTTAGCCCCTTAAATAACTTTGTTTTTTTCTAGCAACTTCCAACTTTTCAAATAATACTCATCTTGGAACTCAACACTCAGTTCATCTCTTTTCCTTAATAAAGTCTGCAGTAGCAGTCAGGGTAGGGGCAGAACCAGGTTCCCTCAGCTAGCAATGTGCATGAACTCTTCTGACTGTTGGAAGCAGACAAGGGAAGGAGGAATGGGTGTATGGTCCCTACTTGTCTCAGGGAGACAGGCAGGGGCCCCAACAAGTCCCAAAATCAAAGGACTCACTCCTGCACCCTGCTCACCCTAGTGATTGGACATCTCCACCTGAAGTCATCGCACACATTTTCTCTCTCTCTCTCTCTCTCTCTCTCTCTCTCTCTCTCTCTCTCTCTCTCTCTTTCTCTCTCTCATCCCCCCTCCCACTCTCTCTCTGTGTCTCTCTCTCTCTCAGAGTGATCCAAGGGTTACAATCCCAAGCTTATACCGCTGACTGCTAACTTCAATAGGATCCAACTTCTGGACCTCTTAGGAACTAGGCTAGTTCTGGCCTTGTCCACATGTGGAAGTTTTTCAAAATGACATCTGATCTTCTTCGAAGTCCTCTAAGTTGCAGTAGTCCAGGGGCAGGTCTGTACGTTCATCAGGATGAACATTGTCTTACTCTGGTTTGCAGGAATTCTCTTCCCAACAATTCTTGTCTTTATCCCTCCCAAACTTACAAGGAAGAAGCTGGCAACAACTCCAATCCTGTCCTCAGTGTAAGAGTTAAGAGGAGGCAGTGATCTTTCATCCTAAGCTTCAGATTCCTCTAATCAGTCTCCTTTCTCCAAAGCCTTTCTGTAGATGATGATGAGGGAGATAGGTGGTGGGCTGGCTCTGTCTTACCACCTGCTGGAAGCCTTTTGGCAAGATGGCCAGTCAGACTGTTGGTGGCATTCTGAAACATAAAATTTCATGAACTCAATACCATTCATCTGTAATTCAGGACTTTAAACATTCTGCAAATAGGATCTTATTCAACATTCTTTGATAAGTTTGTTTTATTTTGTTTGGTTTGGTTTGGGTTTGGTTTTTTTTTTTGTTGTTTGTGTCATTTTGCCTTAGCAAGTAACAACATACTACTAGAAATCCAAAGTCTAAAGAAAACAAAACAAAATTTAAAAACACCTATGCCCGTAAAACCCATCTTCGCTCTCAGTGTCTTTTTGGCACCTCCTCTCTCACATGGGATGACTGTAATCTGCTGTGCTTCTCAAGGACAAAGAGCAATGTCACATTTGTGGAGCTGACTGCTGTCTTTCAAACATTTCTACTTCTTGATTTGCTTCAAACTTAAAATGAGGTGTCTGGAAGTAAGAAGATAGAGTATTCCTTTTCAGATCTTAACTTTTTAAAACTCTACAGCATGTATTCTACTTTCGAAACTAGTGAATGCAGCAAATCTTGTTCATTCAGTCAGGGAGGCAGTCTCTATTACAGAGTTTATACCCGAATATCTACTAATCATGGGTCTATGTTCGTAAATTTACACACACAACTGCCAGGGATGTAGTCTCATTCTTACACTAATCTGCATTTAGTAACATCAGGGAGAAAAATAGTTCCAGTGGGCTCCCCACAGCTGTGGGTCTGTTGTTTGGGGGATGGAAATGGACATAATCA
>RJWT010039509.1:0-12656 GCA_004365215.1 Cuniculus paca | reverse complement strand
AAGTAAAAGTTAAAGAAAAATAAGAAAAGGAAAACAGAATAAAGCAAAGAGCAAGAGAAATTTAAAAAACTTTTTAAAAAGACAAAGAAAAACAGAACAATTCCTAAAAAATTCCTCTGTGTGTTTGGGTAAGTGGTTTCTTTCCAAGGACTGTAGTATTGGAATCCACCAGGCATGGGGGAAGGATAGTGAGTCAGAACTAAGGCCTATGTTGTTTCCACACACACTTGTATAGTGCATCAGCGTGTGTGTGCGTGTGTGTGTGCTGAATTCTTCCCTCACTTTTTCTGTAGGATGGGATCAGTCAATAGAGTGATTTCTGCCTTAGGTCTATAGGAAGTTCAGTGACTTTTAGTGTTTGTGTCCCTGTGTTCCTTCAATTGCTGATATCTCTGCCTAACTGTAAGCCTGTGGGCTTATGAGGTGCCTGCTCCAGGGGCCCCTCTGTTCATACACCCCAGGATGTGGTAACCATTTGAGCCAAAGAGTATCCTTGATCATGTTGACAGATGGGTTCAGCAAAGGGACCACCAAGCTCTGGGCTAAATATAGACAGTGAAGGAGTCGAACTGCCCACTGGACTAAATGCCAGCACTTTCGGATCCAGCCCCTTAGAAAACCATATATGACTGATCTGACTTCTCACGGCAGGATTACCATGACCGTCTCAGCCTGAGGTCATTACTGCTTAAACTTCTCAAGGCACAGCCTGCATTATTTTCATGACTTCTGGACCCACTTATGTGACTGTGTCTTGTGGCCTGTAGCATACAGTCACTTCTGGTTTCTGTGACCCCAGAAACCCTGAAGTGTAGTCGTTCTGTGATTTCTGATTTCCATAGTGCCTCAGTATTAACAATTAACTCCTTTCAAAAATGGCTTCTGATAACATCACTCCCAAATATAGCAGGCACTGTAATGAATATCTTTTCCAACAATAGTCTGTCATGAGGAAAGAGTCACTTTCAGAGCAAAATCCCCCGCTGTATTTGGAGTTTGCACTAACTGAGTTTTTCATGGAGCTCGAGCTGCTGGTCCACTATTTCTCTCTGGGGCTGACTAGCCTATGTAGCTTACTTTTTGTTCGTAAAGACAGCTCCAGCATCCCCAGGATTTGGCATTACAGATGGATTAGTCTTTCCTTTGCATTGTCTTCAGTTTTCTCTGTGAACTCTAGCTTTCCTGTCAGCTCTTTCTTGATTCCTGGAACTCTTCTTCCTTTTCTCTTTGCTAGGTTGTTTTCTGAATTACAGGCCCTGGAGAGGCATGGTACGCTACTGTGCTTTGCTCTGCTATTTTCTCCCCTGAACTGATCAGAAGAGGCACAGAAGCTCACTGAATATTAATTAAGGGAACAGATCAACAGGAATAGATAACAATTAAAAGTGTCTATACACTAAACACTGGGCTACACAACTCATAAAACAAACACTACTGGACATAAAAAATCAGATAAACACAATTGGAGAGGGAGGGAAGGAAGGGAATGGGGATTTTTTTAAAAGAACTAAGATTTGTTTTGTACATGGACCAATCTCCATGAGGAATGTAATCATTATATACTGCAAAAATGTACTAATGAATAAAAAAGAACAGGATGGGGAAGGAAAACCCCATCAACACAATTATAATGGGGGGCAACATTATTTCACTGTCACAAATGGATAGATCAACTAAACACACACACACACACACACACACACGCAAGAAATGTTAGAGTTCAACTAAACCTTTGAAGAAATGGACTTAATAGGTATCTATAGTGTTCCACTTAAAAAAAATAGAGCATGCATTCTTCTCAGCAGCACATGGGACTTTCTCCAAAATAGATCACACACTAGCCCATAAACCATACTTAGTAAATACAAAAGAATAAAAATTATCTCATGCATATTGTAAGATCATACTTCAATGAAACTAGAAGTCAATGGCAAAAGAAACCACAGAAATTTTGCAAATTCATGAAAATTATATAATACTTTCTTGAATAACCAATAGATTATAGAAGAAAATCAAACAAAAATTACACAGTTCCTAGAACTACTACAACACATCAGAAATTAAGGGACACAATAAAAGCAGTCGTCAGAGAGTTTATAGCTGTGAATACCCAAATCACAAAAACAGAGTGTGCCCAATAAATAACCTAATGATGCACTTCGCAGACCTAGAAAACAAGAACAATCCAAATCCTAAGTTACTATAAGGAAGGAAATCATAATGATCAGTGCAGAAATTAATGAAATTGAGACTAAAATCACAATACAAAGAATCAATAAATTGAACAGCTGGTTCTTCAAAAGAATAAACAAAATAGACAAACTGGTGGTGAATCTTGTGTGTGTGTGTGTGTGTGTGTGTGTGTGTGTTTTCTGGTGGTGAATCTTACAAAAAAAAATCTAAAGATGTAATTGGAAATGAAAAAGTAGACACTACTGAAATCCAAAAGATTATTAGTAACTCCTTTGAGCACCTATACCCCAATAAATTGGGGAACCTGGAAGAAATAGATTGCTAGGTATGTATGAATTATCCAGACTCAAATGAGAAGATATACTAGCCTGAATAATGTAATAATAAGAAATGAACTTGAACCAGTAATTTTAAAACCTAAGGAAAGCCCAAGACCCAGTAGATCAACCAGTGAATTCTACAAGACCTTCATCAAAGACACAATGCCACTACTGATCAAACTCTTTAACAAAATTGAAAGGGAAGGAGTTTTATGAAAGCCATTTTTGGAAGCTCATTATACTGTTACCTAAACCAGATATGAATTCAAACAAATAAAAGGAACTATAGACCAATCTCTCCAATGAACTTAGATGGAAAAAATCAACAATATTGGCAAACAGATTGTGACAAATTATCAAAAAGATCATATACCATGACCGAGTAGGATTTATCTCAGGTATGCAAGCATATTTCAACATATGTAATACATAACATAAACAGAATCAAGAACAAAAATTACATGATCATCTTGATTGACATACATGACCTTTGAAAAATCCAGCATTCATTTAAAAAAATCCTGAAGAAAATAGGTATGGAAGGAACTTGCCTCAATCTGATAAAAGTCATTTATGACAAATTGATAACCAATATCATATTAAATGGGAAAAAATTGAAATCTTTCTTTCTAAAAATCAGGAACAAGACAAGGATGACCACTATCATTATTCCTATTCAATATAGTACTCATAACATTAGCCAGAGAAATCAGACAGAGAAAGAAATAAGAGTTATATATAGGAAAGGAAGAACTCAAAGTACCATTATTTACAGATTACATGATCTTCTACTTATAGACCCAAAAAATTGCACCAAAAGACTCTAGAATTAATAACCAAATTCAGTAGCATAGCAGGATACAAAATCAACACACAAAATCAACAATATTCCTCTACATCAATAATGAACTCAGTGAAAAAGAGATTAGGAAATCTATACCACTCACAATAGCACCAAGACAAATGAAATACTTAGGAATGTACCTAACCAAGGAAATGAAAGGCATCTACAATGAAAACTACTGTATTCTGAAAAGACTAAAGAAGACATTAGAAAATGGAAAGACACCCCTGCTCATACTTCTAAAACTGATATATAGATTTAATGCAATCCCAATCAAAATACTAATAACATGCCTCACAGAACAAGAAAAAAAAATCCTAAAATCTATATGGAAGCAGGCTATCTTTTCTCCAGTGTATGTTTTTGGTCCTTTTGCCAAAGTTCAGATATCTGAATGTGCTTGGAATTGTTTCTGGATGCTTTATGCTGTTCCATTGATCCAAACGCCTGTTTTTAATGCCAATACATTACTTTTTTTAAATTGCTGTAGCTTTGTAGTATAACTTGAAGTTCACAATTGGGATGCCTCCTGCTTTTGGTTTTGTTGCCCAAGATTACTTTTGATATTCTTGATCTCTTCAGCTAATTCTACAATTATGAACTGGCATTTTTCAGTCGTTTTTAAATTTGTTTTTCTTCCAGCAGTCAATAGTGGTTGGCACTACTGGTTGCCCTAAGGTGGGAGGCAAGGTCTGATGAAGCCAACCTGTTGTAAGTAGGCAGGGCTATTGCCCATGCAACATGGCCTCCTTCTCTGTGAGACAAAGCAGATGGGCCAACTTTCTGCAGGAGCAGAAGTCTGGCCTGTAGTGGTGGCTTGCACATATAGTCTTTATTTTGTATTTAGTCCTTGGCATTGGAAGCATTGCCGTATCCAGCTCAATGATAAAGGTGACAGTGTTGACACTTTTATTGACATCTTGATTCTGGTTGGTCTCCTCAGAGAACAGCCCCTTACCACTGACATTTCCATGACTGACGCAAATGGTCTGATTAGCAGCTGCAATTTTTTTCTGCAGTTCACATCCACAAGGAGCAATATCTTCATCTACTGCTCTCTGATCCTTCAAGTTGCAGATAAAATGTCTGAGGCCTTTGTGAATAAGTGAAAATACAACAAGAAGAATAAAGGAGAGCACTGGCCAAAACTGAGCATAAACAAGCATTTGAAACTATTTTAACAACTATAATTGATGGTGATGTTACTAAATTTTGGGGTGCTGTAATTTTCTTCTGGAATTGGTTTCTAGGTTCTTTCTGTTCTGAGCAAAGAATTGGTTAAAATAAACACACACAGTAGCAAAGTTTAACATTTATTTGAGGTAGAAAAATTTAAAGAGGTAGGAAAAAGTAAAAATAAAGAGGAAGGGAGAAACTGGCTCTTGAGAGCAAGGTTGGGCTGAGTAAAACAGAGGAAAAGTAAAATCCAAAATAAAATAAAAATACAATATAAAAGTGCATCCTGAGGCACAGGGTGGGCTACTGCGAGAAAAGCCATGACAGCAAGCTTTTAATGATGTCCCTTTTTTGTTTTTTAAACTCATTCCACACATTGCCAGTTCCCACAGGAAATCCACATATGGGGTCCTGAGAATTATTCTGTACAGGTGTCCTGGGATCTTGTAATTAACAAGTCGCACTCCTCCTGCCAGCTGTGTCACATGCTGCCTTCCTGCCTCAGTAGTATTGTTATTCTGAGACTGGTATGTATTTAAGTAACGATGGATTGATTTTAGGTTCTTCTAATTTTATTTCATTCTATATATGTAAGGTATATGGTAATTCATGTACATAAAATATTCTGTTAAACATTATACATATGTATTATATTTATTTATTTATTTATTTATTTATTATTTTTGTTTTTGGTATCGGGGATTGATTGCACTCACAACCTCATGCTTGCCAGGCTGGGGCTTAAGCCACTGAGCTAAATCACCAGCCCCATATAGTATATATTATTTAATCATTCTAATTTTATCTATTCCAATTTTGTGTTCTTGAAAACCCTATACAACAAAGGAGTTATAGTTGTAATACAAAATTAAGTAAAAACTTTGTCGTCTTGTCTTTTAATTGGAATTGTTAAAAAGGATTTACAAGCTTTTTCATCTATCTACATTGCTATTTATTTCCTGAAAAAATCCCTAGAAACAAAGGCCAAATGTGCAAGAATAGTTTCATACAGCTGCTGGGTTAACATTGCTATGTCTATAATTTTGAGAAATACTGTTTAATTTTCCTCCTTAGAAGCTGCTTGCTTTGCTCCAATCTGGTGGACACAGCACAGTTATGTTGCTGTGAAAACACAAATTCAGGTTATTGTTGATCTCATAAGGAAACATAGTATCTGAGTTTAGTTTTAATTACATTATTCAAAGATTAAAACACCACATTTCACATATTGATGAAACATTTTTATTTCTTTTTCTGCGGACTGTGTTGCTGTTTACTTCCTGCTCCCTTCTGAATTGTTATTCTTTTAAAACTGTATTTCAGAAATTCCTTTGTGTAGTGAGATCAGCCCTTAGTCTGCAACATGAGGTGCAAATTAAAAAAACTTTATTCTAAGTCCAAAGTTATTTGGTCTTTGCTTATGGATCAGTGGCTGGTTTCCTCCTCTGATGCAGAAGTTTTATTATTTTTTTAATGTAACCAAGCAGTGACTTTTTTGTGGTTCTGTATTATAAGCATAGAAGACACTCGTCAGCTTAAGGTATAAAAATTTTCTTTTTTCTGATACTGTACTTCATTCTTTATTTATACCATTCAAATGGACAAAGAGGCCAGGATAATGAAATCGGTTTTCACCTATTTTCTTTGTAAATCTTCGTAAGTAGCACATTTCATTTTGAAGTGTAAAACTGCCTGCCACTTAACAGTCTTGGGGTCCTGGCCTGAATGTAGAGAGACTCTTATTTACACATCCATATTACACTTAAAACAAAACAAAACCTAGTCTGATAAACCTGGTCATTCTGAGGAGACTTAACTGGCGGGATGCAAGAGTGGGTGTGAGAAGACTATCATTAGTTCATCTTGCAAATATTTCTTGGATGTTTCATATGCCCCCATCCTCTAGCTGCTGGACATGCCATGTAAATAAAACAAGACACTTGTATTGTTCTAGCAGAGGAGTCAAAAGCAAACAAGTAAATATGGAAGATTAGGCAGTGAGAATTGCTATGAACTCATAAATTTCTGGAATCTTGACTATTATGTGCTCTGGTATAGATTTTTTTTTAAATCATGGCTAACTGGAGATCAATATGCCTTACTTATCTGTATGTTGAATTCTTTTTCTTTGCCAAGGAAGTTTTCTGTGATTACTTCTGTGGACACAGGGAACAGGGTAGAGAGTAGAGGTTGCGATTTTCCAGAGACAGGTGAGGAAATGATGCTCATTCTAAGAGGGTGACATCTGAGCAGGGACCTGAGTGAGCAAGGATGATTGGCAGGAGAGGGTAATGGAGAGGTGGCCATAGTTCAGATCGGGGAAGGCTTTGGCAACTATAGCATATTTGAGTTTTCTTTTTAGAATGTGAATGGGTAATGATGTGGCATCTGTGGCTTAGAAAGAATTCTCTGGCTTTTCATGGAGAAATAATTGTAAAAGAGCAAGAGTAGAAATGAGGATTTTAAAAAAGAAGAAGAAGCAAAAGAAGGCTACTCCTTCTTCCAGACAAGAGACAATAAAGGATTAGATTATGGTAATGGCGGTGGAAATACAGAAAAGTGAACTCAGGTGAGAAGCTAATAGGTAGAACAGATGAGATTTCTCTTTTAGGATGGGGGACAGGGAACTATAAAGAATACCTCTCAGACTGATTAAGACCTGCATCGCTGAAGTACGAGCAGGTTTGGTAAATCGTAAACATCACGATTTTACTTTCATTTGAGGATTTGTGCAAAATCAGAGTAAGCACTATTTTTGGACTGCTGTGAGAGAATCAGATCTGAAGGCTCGATTTGGGAACATGGAGGTACTGTCTGTCCCTGGAATTTTATGATGACATGATTCAGATGAATAACCCCATGGCAAGTCAAAGGAGAACAACAGGTACCTGCCACAGGAAGCTGCACCTGACAAGAGTTCCAGGATGCTTCTCCTGTTTTTGCTGCTCACAGTCTTTCTGTTCAGCTGGAACTGGGGTAAGTTCTGGGGATATCAAGCCAGCTAGTGGTTTGTTGAGATGGGCAGAAGTTGCAAAAATTGGCTTTTAAAGCTATGCAGAAGTCTGTGGGTTGTGACAAAGGAGATTTTTTTCTTCTCTTTACAGGTGCGCAAGGCTCTTTAAAAGGTATGACCATACTAGTTTAAAGTCCTTATTAAATAGATCATTTTAAACCTCCCCTTATCTTCAGACAGGGCTATCACCCATTCTTATTATAGACTCCTTGGAGTCTATCTTCTACCAGACATATTTAGTCTATTTCTTGGAGAAAGGAAGCTAAAATATCTTTCTTTGGTTCTTTTGTCCCATTACTGGACCAAATCATCAGACTAGATAAGGGGTTTATTACCTGAGGCCCATGGATAAATTTTATAGAAACCCTGAACTCCTGAAATAGTATATAACATTTAGTGTATATTTGTACAGGTTTTCTCTCAGAAGATTATTAAAGAAGTCCTAATGCAGGAAGGATAGGAGTCAGTAGGCAATAATAATCTGCAGAGAAGTCCCTAGTTCTAGAGAACCTTCTCCAGATTGCATGCTCTGAGCACCTCTTTCTGTATATGGCAGGTGCTGCAAGAATGTGCTATAAATGTAGAACTTATCATCTTGGGTATTGCTATGAAGTCATGGATTTCTGCATCCTGAATTATAGACAATCCTGTGCTACAGAAAACATTTATATACTCACAAGCAAAGGTAACATGACATGTAGAATACTGGGGAAATAATGACCTCCCTCCCTTACAAGCAGTTGCATTTCTTGTTCATTTGTTTTTTGCCCTCAAAATGAGAGATAAATCAGGTGGGTGGTCATGTAGAAGGGATGAAAAAGATGGATTTTACCTAAAAATGATATTTGGCCAAGGAGAGGCTGATGTCCTTGGTAAGTTAGGGAAGAAAATTCACTCTCTGGATCAGCAAATAGCACACTCAAGCTTCACACCTTATTCAGGCTTAGAAAAAGAGTAGAGAGGATCGGAATGTGGTAAGAGGAAATGGGAGTCATTACAATTTTACTTCTTCTCTTTCACCTCCTCAGGGCGAAGTCTGTATTATTATTCAAAGCTGTCATGTATGACCAACTGCGAGGACATCAACTTCCTGGATTTTGACAAAAAGACAGAGCTCATCTGTTGCAAACATAGTAACTATTGCAACCTCCCTGTGGGACTCTAGTTCTACATCTCCCTGGCCTTGGCATCCTTCTTCAACTAGTTACCCCTCTACCTCTTCCCCAAACCCTGTATTTTGTTTTGCTCTTCTCCCCTCACCAATGGTAGGAAATGAAAAAGCCAGCCAGAAATGAAAAGACAAGGGTAGGCTAGTTGAGTCTAGTTCGAACGCTAGACTGAGTCTTTGAACGAGTCATTTTGGGATTCCTTATGATTTCGCTGCTATGACTAGTCTCAGACTTGGCTACTTATTATCTCCTATGTGAAAATGCAAACTATTGAGCCAAAATAATCCTAAATTTGTACTGGGAGTTTTGCAAACCTACCCTATCCTTGTTTAGACTCACTTCTTTGATGAGTTGGGATTCTCTTTGGGTTAACCTTATGACTTCTCAGCATAGTCCTTTTGCCCATGGGCTCTGCAAGTAGAGGAGAACTAATCCCAATTTCCCAATGAGACAAACACTTGGTCTTGTTAGTTCAGAATGTAGCGAGCATAAGTTAAATAGGGGCTGCTTTGTGCTGTGGACTTTAGACAACAAATAACTGGCAGCATACATCAAGGTGGGATTAGATGCTCCAGAGTTTTCCATCTGAACCCTCAGTTTTCCCTCTAATCCCTGCCCCCCAATGCTGAAGACCAAACCCTAGGCCTCACAAATTCTGACCACTGAGCTGCATCCCTAACTCTTATTTTTTTCTTTAAATTTTAAGAATGGAGTTCTAAAATTAGATGAGGGCAGGTTGAAAGACAGTTTTATTTTGGTACTTCTGAGTGAAAATACGTGCTGTGTGTAAATTAATTATTCAAGAATGAGAAGAATCTGTTTTAGAGACTTCTTTATAGTCTAGATAGAATTGTTCTAATTCCAGAGAATGTTTACTTTTGCTCTACTCCATTCTGGGATATTCCCCCAAGTTTCACTTTTCAGCTTGAGCAAATGAACAGAATAAGACCTAGGTGCACCTTTATTCTCCACATGATGACACAACGAATATGTCTTCTAATATGCAAATATCATTCTTTCATGTATTTACATAGTTACATGAGGTTTTCTTTATATAACTTTTTAGGAACAGTAATTTGGTCAACAATCTGTTAATTTAGATTTCACTGAAAAATAATTCACACAAATTTTCACATTAAACCAAAATAAATTTCAAATGTATTAAAGATTTAAATGCAATAAACAAAGAAAAACTTGTTTTTAAGTTTTGTTGTTGCCATCGTTTCAACTTTTAGTATCTGCCGGGCACCTACTGAATATTTTTAGATATCATGTAATATAGTCTTCACAACTTCCTATAATACAGTTATTATTTTAACACAATTCAATAAGTGAAAAACATAAAGAAAAAAACTGGTTAGATTGACAAGTATTACACAGTTAAATCTTC
Source organism: Cuniculus paca (assembly GCA_004365215.1). Classification (NCBI taxonomy): domain Eukaryota; kingdom Metazoa; phylum Chordata; class Mammalia; order Rodentia; family Cuniculidae; genus Cuniculus; species Cuniculus paca. The sequence continues at coordinate 2,551 of RJWT010039509.1, read as the reverse complement.
CCGCTGGACATGGTAGTGCACACCTGTAATCCCAGCACTTATGAGGCTGAGCCAATTGAAGAGAGAAGGAGATATCGTAGTCTGCTCTGTACATATCAGTATATGGAAATAAGCCTTCATATAATCAATGTTGCAACAGTTGTTCTGCATTCAAGGGGAGTCACTCAAACTGTCTTCTACAGTTTTCCAGTTACTCATGCCGCTTAACAAATTGCTGTGTTCACAAGAACTCTGGGTCAGAATTCAAAAAGCATACACAGGGGATGGCTTGTCTCTGCTCCTGAAGATTAGGGGTAATTTGAGAGCTGGAGAGGCCAGCAATAATTTGAAGAAGTGTTCACTCACATGTCTTTGCAATCCATGCTATGTTTAGTTATTTCATCTGTGGCTATTGGTCCGAATATATGCACATGGATTCTCCATGTGCTCTGGGTGCCTTCCTTTCATGGGGTTTTTGGTAGGCCTTCTAGGACAAGTGTATTAGCTGACAAGGTAGAAATCATATCACACTATGTCCTAGCCTTGGAAAGTATGCGTTGTTACTTCTGTCTCATCATGGTGATTACAAGTGAGTCACAAGGCTGACTTTTTGATTGGAAAGTGGCAAATGTGTAGAGCTTGTGCTTTGGGAAACAGTGTTGCAGCCACCTTTAGAAAATTTGATCTGTTACAACTGGCTAATGGTAGAGGTGAAACTTGATCCAATATGTGTATACTTCCAAAGTACTCTGTCATCCTAATTTTATTTTTAACAATATTTATACATACATACATACATATATATATATATATGTATGTATATATATAATCTAATAGTGGAGGAAACTTTTCTATGACATCAATCATAACACAGGACAAAATGATAGATTTAGTCAGATATAAAGGTAAATATTTGGTAAATTAAAACCATCCAATAAACCCCACATACAACAAAAAAAACGCAGATAATGGGAAAAGTGTATAATAACTGTAATAAAAGAAACAGATAAATGGTTGATGTCTTTAGTATAACAAAACTCTTTCATATAAATTACAACAAATAACTAACCAAATAATAAAGACATAAGCAAGTAAGTCATCCAAGAAATATATATTGCCAGTGCATATGAAATGATATCTAAGTCATTTGTAATATCAGAAATGCAAATTAAGGAAACTAGGAACCATTAAATTTTTGATTATTACATTGCACAAGATGAAAATGTGTGCTGCTGAAACAATATAAATACTTTTCTGGGCATGAATTAAAAATAACAAAATCTTTAAGAATTGACATATATTTTGGATCTAGATTTCAAAATCTGATTTTGGAAGGGAGAGTGAGGCAAAGTAAAAAAAAAATGATAATTTTAACTCTTTTGGGAAGATAACTAGAAGAGGGATAGCTGGATCAAATGCACTTGTTTTCTTCCAATATATTTATCATACATACTGATCACATTCATCATAGGAAATTTGTACCTGTAAATAATATGTCTTCTAATTTTTCTCCTTCCTCTTTCAACCCTTTTCCACCTCACCATTTACAAAAACTTTGTCTCTATTTTTTCCCTTCTGTTCTCTTATGTTTTTAGGCCCTTTTCCTTTTCTTCCCTTCTCCCATCCCCTCCTTTCACGCCCCTTCCCATTTGAACACATTCTTCCTACTTCCTGGTATCTATTCTCCATTTTGTTCCTTATTTACACAAGAGAAACAATGTGATATTTAAACCTGTGCCTCTGACTTATTTCACTTAAGATTATGGTAGTGAGGTGCATCCATTTACCTAAAAATCATTCAAGTTTATTCCTTTTTTATGGTACAATAGAACTTCAATGTATTTAAATACCACATTTTCATATCCATTCATTTGTTGATGGGCGTATGGGCTGGTTCCAAATTTAGCTATTATAAACTGTGCTGCTATAAACATGGGTATGCATATATCACTGTGATAAGATGCTTTTAACTTTCTTGGGATGATACCTAGAAGGGGTCCATCCTTGTCAAATGTAACCTCTAGTTTTAGTTGTTAGAGAATTCTCCATACTGATTTCCACAGTGGTCGCACCAGTTCACATTCCCACCAGCAATGGAGAAGAGTTTCCTTTCCCCATCAGCCTCACAGGCATTTGTTATTGGTTGATTTCTCAATGATAGCCAACCTCCTAGAGTGAGATGGAATCTCAGTGTTGTTTTAACTTGTGTGACAGTTAACTGATTTTGTCAACTTGTGTAAGAAGTACCCAACTAAATTGGATCAAATAGCTCTGGGTGTAGAAGGCCCACCCTAGGGAGCACTATTGCCAGAATGCAAATGAAGAAAGGAAAATGAAGAAGGAAGATTTGGTTCTGTTTCTTTGGAAGCACCCCAGTCTTCACCTTGGACTTCATCCCTGGCTTCCAGCACAGAGTTTTCAGCTTCTAGTACAGACCCTTTAGCTTTCTATCACAGACCCTTCAGCCTCCTAATACAGACTCACATGGGACACTACAGTGGGCTTCAGGTTACCGACTGAATCTTTTTTTTTTTAATCTTGAAAAGAATACAACCAAACAAAACAAAACAGA
>RJWT010039508.1:0-12579 GCA_004365215.1 Cuniculus paca | reverse complement strand
GAACTTTTTCCCAGAAGAACTGAAAACATCATACCACAGTGATATATGTGCACCCATGTTTATAGCAGCACAATTTGTAATAGCCAAATCTTGGAAACAACCCAAGTGCCTGTCAATCAAGGAATGGATAAAAAGACGTGGTTTTTTTAAAAATTTTATTTTAAAGATGGTAAAACCCAACAAAACAAAACAGAATAAAACCAATCAAAACACAGCCGTGAAATTGGTACAGAACATCAAAGCAGGGTAATAGGAAATAGGAAAACAACAATGGCTACTATAGTATATCTTGTTATCTTCACAGTAGTTGTCCATTCCATCAGATATAGCAAAATCAGACCAAAACAAAACAGAATAAAACCAATCAAAACAGAATATTGAGTAAGGCAAAAAAAATTAATAAGAACAGAACAGTGAGAACAATATTAGACTTCAAAAACAAGACAGAAAAAAATTCCCCATATTTGCCATTTTGCATACCGTTATCCTCCCTATAGATGCTCAGACTGCTGGTCCCATGCCTGTAAATTCAACCAAACGATATAATCCTTCAGTTCCTTTTTGTATCAGCTCAGGCTGACCTCCAAACCAGCTTGTGGCTTATGGAGTCAGAGGGTTTGGTGATTCTCAGCCTGCATGCTGGTAGGCTCACAGGAGGCTCTGGCTTTTCTCTTCCTGGGCCCTACATGGTCTGTAGGGCTTACCAGAAAGGCTGGCTAGTTGACTCGTTGATCCAAGATGTGTTATTTATATATGATGGAGTACTACTCAGCTATAAAGAAAGATTGCATCAAGGATTTTATAAGTAAATGGACGTGACTTGAGACTATACTCATAAGTGAAATAAACTCACATGTGTAAATACTGTATTGTCTCCCCAGTGTAAGAAACTGAAAGAGTAAATATGATCCAAAATCTACAATAAGTATTGTGTAAGAGTAAGAAACTGCTCAAAGAGGAAAAGTAACTGGGGTAGGGAAAAGGAGAAAAGAAGGAAGGGAAAAAGAAAAAGACATAAATTTGTGTGTGTGTGTGTGTGTGTGTGTGTGTGTGTGTGTGTGTGTTTACACATAAGATAGCTAAAATGACTATACTACTAATTGTATTAGTTCTTGGAAAAGAACAGTTAATACTCATATGATTAGATCAATTTTACATGTCTGTATCTGGTAATCTGAGAAACCCTTTTGAAGATAACAACATGAAATATTCCAACCACTGTTAAATTCCTATCATCATGTTTTGTAAACCTCTACTGTTATTGTTTTAGATTTGTTGTTGCCATTGTTTGTTTGCCTCTTTTGCTGTTTGTTTTTATTTTCTGTGTCTTTTTTCTCATAAATAAATTTTTAAAAATAAAAAAAAATTTTTAAATCTCCATTCTAGAAACAAAGCATTTCCATGTAATCGACCTGCAAACCTCAAAAAGTTCTCCAGAATATCCTAGAAAGAGATGAAAAATCCAACAATGTCAAAACACACAGTGGAATGAATACACCAGATAGGATGAGCACTTAAGCAGAAAGGGGAAAAAGAGTGAGCAACAGAAAAATAATACAATGACAGGAATAAGACTGTACATTTCAGTAATAACTCTCAATTTGAATTGTCTCAGTTCTCCAATCAAAACACAGACTGGCAGACTGGTTCACAAAACAAAACCTAACAGTATGTTGTATACAAGAAACATATTTAATTCAAAAGGAAGTTCACAGACTAAAAAATAATTAAAGGATGGAGAACAATATTCTATGCAATGTAAATCCAAAACTAAGCAATCCTATTTTCAGACAAAGTGAACTTCAAGCCAACATTGATCAGAAGAGGCAAAGAAGGTCAATACATATTGGCGAAGAGAACAGTTCAACAAGAAGATATAAATAACAATTACAAATGTATATACACCAAACACCAGTACACCCAACTTCATAAAACAACCACTACTGGACATAACATATCAGATAAATATCAACACAATTATAGTGGAGGGGACCTCAAGATTGCACATCATGATATATCAGTTGGACAAAAAATTAACAAAGAAATATCAGAGTCATGCCAAATTTTCAAACAAATGGACTTAATAGATACATATTTGCAGAGTATTTCATCCAGCAACAGAATACATACTCTTCTTAGCAGCACATGGAACTATTTCCAATATAGACCACACACTTGCCCATAAAACGTGCTTGACTAAATAAATACAAAAGAATTGAAATGATCCCATTCATATTATCAGATGATAGCAGAATGAAAATAGAAACCAATAGCAAAATAAACCACAGAAATAATGCAAACATGTGGAGATTAAACAATATATCCTTGAATAATCAATTGGCAACAGAGGAAATCAAGAAAGGAATTAGAGTTCCTAAACTCAAATGATAAAGCAGTACAACATACCAGAACTTATGGGACACTATGAAAGCAGTCCTAAGGAGGAAGTTGATTGCTGTGAATGTCCACATCAGAAAATCATAATGAGCCCAAATAAATAAACTAATCATGCACTTCAAGGTCCTAGAAAAACAAGAACAACCCAAATCCAGAGTTAGTATATGGAACAAAAGTATTATACCAGAGCAAAAATTAATTAAACTGAGACTTTAAAAAAATACAAGGGGGAGGAAGCACCAAGATTGCAGAGTGGCAAGCAGCAGAGAAAGAGCATCCCAGAGAGTTACTATCCAGATGCTGTAATTTAGCAAAGTGGGGAAGACAAGAAGGAGGTAAATGGGTCCCCTGGACCCAGGAAAAATCTGAAGCATGAATTGAAGCCCATGGAGAGAGTGAAAAGACAAACTTCAATAAAAAAGAAGGAGGTAGCTAGCAGCACATTCTCCCTGAGACAGGACCACACAAGAGAGTGATTGGCCAGGAACAATCATGGAGATGGGTTGGCTGAGCTCAGAACTCAGAGTTGCTGCCAGCTCCACCTAGCAGCTCCAAGCTGGGCTCAGACCTGCAGAAGGTGCACTGATGGCTGCAGGCTGATTGAGTCTGCTCTCAGCAAGGAAGTGAAGGCTTGCTGAGATTATCCACTACCCCACCAAAAACTACTGCTGGCTTGCTGGTATAGATCACATGGATCAGACTCTGTCTCCATGCATTGTCTACCAGTGACAGCAGAGACAACCCTGAAAATGGATTTCTCTCTCTCTCTCTCTCTCTCTCTCTCTCTGTGTGTGTGTGTGTGTGTGTGTGTGTGTGTGTGTGTGTGTGTTTTGTTGTGGTGGTGGTGGTTTTATTATTTTTTTTGTCCTTCATTGTTTGATCTTGCTTTCGTATGAGTGTGAACATGGTTTCTAGCCTCTTCATGGTTATGGTTCTGTTCCATTCTTCTTTTATCTCTTCCTTCTCTCTTTCCCTCTAGTCTTCTGCACCAGTTTCCTAAAGTTAGCATGATCCCAGTTAACATGATCCCCCTTTGTCCTCCAACCTTACTACTAAACTTTCTCTTCTTCCACTTCTCTATTAACTCCTTTACCCAGTTTAAATTTTAAACCCTAAGGGCAAAATTTACATATTAAGAACTTTTATATTGCATATAATTTTCTGGGTTTTTTTAGATTTTGTTATATACCCACAAATCTAGTTCATATGATAAAAAGTGGCAAATTAGTGTTTAGTTCAGTTTGTCATTTTATAGGCTGTGTTTGATGCTATTGGTATGACTATAGACAAAAGTGACATAATTGTTCTAAACAGTTGTTGGTCCTGGTATTCCATGACTGAGATTGACTAAGAGTCACAGAAAATACTGTAGAACAGTGCCAAGAACCAAAGACTGGGCCAAACAAGCAACAACTTCTCATCTCAAACAAATTGAAAAGGTAGGATCTTCCAACAGACTCAAAACCCAAAAACCAAGTACACTTGGAAGATACCACAGAGAAGTAGTCATCACCTAAGGGTCCTAAATACTAGCAATAAAGCAACATGCCATAGGCAATTTAAAGCCATCACCCCAGGAATTAAACTAAAAGATGAAGAGAAAATTAGAAGACCCTGAAACAAGATGCAACCACAGACATCCAGTTCACCAAAGGCAAACCCAAGGGGCTAATGAGGTGGGACAATACAAAAGCCTCCTGTCTTGGTTACTGTTCACTTATTGCTGGGACAAAATGCCTGATACCCAAAATGAAGGAAGGAAAGGTTTAGCTCACTGTGGAGGTTTCAAAGGTCCACAATCAGCTGGCTCCAAGGCAGGGCGGCATGGCACTGGGGCAACACTTCAAGGGAACAGCCAGAGCAAAAGGGGGAGAAAAAACCTCTTCTCCTCCTTTATATTTTACACAGGCCACCCCTGACCCCCTACCCCTACTTCAGGGGGAGTGTAGCACTCACAAAATCTCTGTGCCTTCCTCTTGCACAGGATGAGGATATTTACAAAGAAAAAACCCTGGCTCCCTGATGAGTCTCTCAGTTAACCGGTCTAAACTTCTCAAGTTGACACAATGTATCAACCATAACACCTCCCAACTGGCCTCTCTGAAGTAGTAACAACAAAGCCATTGAAATGAGGCTCTGGAAAAAAATCAAATCAGAAATAATTTCTCAGATACATACAGAGATGGTGTCCACAATAAAGACCATGCTTAGTGATGCTAGAGCAGATACAGACAAAAAGTAAATGAGTTTAAGTAAATTATGGAAGCCACAACTGTTCAGCTTAGGAAAGAAATGGAATCCATCAGGCAGATTCAAGCAGATATCCAGGAGAATAAAAATTCCATTGAAAGTATTCAAAGCAGATTAAACCAGTGTGAAGATGAGATCTCAGATATAGAAGACAGGCTTGCAGTTAGTGATCATGAAAAGAAAGATTATGATAGCAAGGAAATATGAGAAATTAATCCATCAGCTGCTAGATGAGGCAAGAAGGAATAATTTAAAATTGATTGGCACCAATGAAAAAGCAGGACATAGCACAAATGATATAAAAAAGCTTTTCACAGGTGTTATGGCAGAAAACTTCCTTGGTAGAGAAAAACAATTTGACATACAGATAAGTGAAGTGTATAGAACTCAAATTAACCATGATCAAAAAAGTCTACAGCCAGGAATATCATAATCAAGATTCCAGAAATTCAACACAAGAGCAGAATCTTTAAAATTGTTAGGGAAAAGAAACAAATCACCCATAAAGGAAAGCCCATCACAGCTGACTTCTCAGCATAAACCAAGTCAAGGAGAGCTTCCAGTGAAGTATTGCAAGTTCTGCAGGAAAACAAACTTCAACCCAGATTCATGTACCCTGAAAAACTATCTTTTGAAACTGGTGGAGGAATAAGATACTGCCATCACAAGAACATCCAAGGAAATTTATAACTACCAAACCAGAATTACAAAATGTTTTGAAGGACACCCCAGAAAGAGGTAACAAGGACTACAACTCCATGAACCTCAACAGAAGGAATTCACCAGGCAAGGGAAACAATTAAACAGAGAGTGGGAAAAAAGTGGGGGGGACCAACAACAGGAAAATAACATGACAAGGATAAGTCAATATATATCGGTTATAACTATCAATGTTAATTGTCTCGATTCACCAATTAAAAGACACAGACTGAGAGAATGGATCAAGAATCAATATCCAACAATATGCTGCATACAAGAAATACATTTAACTCAAAAAGAAATTCATAGATTGAAAGTCAAAGGATGGAAAACAATGTTCCACATGATAGAAACCCAGAAAAAAGCAGAGGTAGCTATTCTATTTGCAGACAAAGTGAATTTCAAGCCAAGACTGATCAAGAAAGATAAAAAAGGTCACTGCATCCTCATAAAGGCAACAATCCAAAAAGAGATAGCAATCATAAATTTATACGCAACAAATACCAGTTCACCCACCTATGTAAAACAAATACTAACGAACCTGAAAAATAAAAAAGGACTAATACAATTGTATTGCAGGATATAAACACCACACTGTCACAAAAAGACAGATCAACTAGGCAAAAAATTAACAATGAAATATTAGAACTGAACCAAACTTTTGAACAAATGGACTTAATAGATGTCTACACAATGTTCCACCCCACAACATCAGAGTACACATTCTTCTCAACTGCACATGGGACATTCTTCAAAATAGATCACATACTAGCTCATAGAACATGCTTAAGAAAATGTAATGGAACTGAAATTATCAGACCACAGTACAATGAAATTGGAAATCAATGGCAAAAGAAACCACAAAAACTTAATAAACACATGGAAATTAAATAGCACCCTCCTGAACAATCAATGAGTCACAGATGAAATTAAAGAAGAAATTAGACAGTTTTTACAATTGAATGACAATGACAATACAATATACAAGAATTTATGGGACACAATGAAAGCAGTCCTAAGAGGAACATTTATAGCAGCAAATACATCAGGAAAACAGAAGCACAATAAAAGCACAAATAAATAACTTAAAGGTGAACCTCAAACTTCTAGAAAAAGAAGAGAAGGCTAAGCAGAAGCTCATACGAGGGAGGAAATTATTAAGATCAGAGCAGAAATTAATATATTGGAGACTTAAAAAAGCACTAAAAGAATCAGTGAATTGGGCCGGGGTTCTAGCTCAGTGGCCTAAGCACCTGCTTGGCAAGTGCAAGGTCATGAATTCAATCCCTGGTGCCATCAAAAAAAAAAAGAATCAGTGAATTAAGGGCTGGGGATTTAGCTCAGTGGCCTAAATGCCTGCCTGGCAAGTGTAAGGTTGTGAGTTCAATCCCTGGTGCCACAAAAAAAAATTAAAAACCCTACAAGAATCAGTGAATTGCAGACCTGATTCTTTGAAAGATTAAATAAAATCGACAAACCTTTATCCAACCTGATCAAAAAAAAGAAAAAAGAAAAAAAAAAGAAAAGACTCAAATCCACACAATTAGGAATAAAAAGGCTAAAATCACACTGGATCCTGCAAAATCCAGAAGATCATCTACACATACTTTGAAAACTTGTATTCTAATAAGATGGAAAATGCAAAAGAAATGGACAGACTTCTAGAAACACATGAATTACCAAAGCTGAATCAAAGTTATAAAAATCATAAATAAACCATTATCAATCAATGAAATTAAATATGTAATTAAAAACTTGCCAAAAAAGAAAAGCCCAGGCCCTGATGGATTCACTGCTGAATTCTACAAGAAATTTAGAGAAGATCTAACGCCACTACTTCTCAAACTTTTTAATGAAATTGAAAGGGACACAAGACTCCCAAATTCATTGCTGGAAACAAGAGTTACCCTGATACCAAAACCAGAGAAGGATCCAACTATGAAAGAGAATTACAGGCCAATCTCCCTAATAAACATAGATTCAGAAATCCTCAGTAAAATACTGGTAAACAGAATGCAGCAAATTATAAGAAGATTATACACCATGAACAAGGGGGATTCATCCCAGAAATTCAGGGGTGGCTCAATATACATAAATCAATAAATGTAATAACCATATATTAACAGAGCCAAGGACAAAATTATATGATCATCTCAATAGATGCAGAAAAAGCTTTTGACAAAGTCCAGTACCCTCTCATAATAAAATTCCTACAGAAAATTGAAATAAATGGCCTTAATTTCAATCTGATAAAAGCCATCTATGACAAACCAACAGCCACAATCATACTAAATGGACAAAAGCAGAAAGATTTTTTTCTAAAATCAGGAAAAAGACAAAGATGTCCACTGTCTCTTACACAACACAGTCCTGGAAACTTTAGCCACAGCAATTAAACAAGAGAAAGAAATAGATGGAATAAAGATAGGAAAAGAAGTTAAACTATCATTATTTGCAGGTGACATGATACTCTACATAGAAGGCCCCAAAAACTCCCCTAAAAACTGGTAGATTTAATAAGCAAATTCAGTAGCATAGCCAGATATAAAGTCAACACTCAAAAAATCAATAGCTTTCCTGTGCAGGAATACAAACTCATGGAGAGAAAAATTAAGGAAGCAACACCTTTCAGAGTAGCATCCAAATGATGAAATACCTAGGAATCAAACTAATGAAGGATGTAAAAGACCTCTACATTAAAAGCTGTAGTCCTCTGAAAAAGGAGATTGAAGAGGGTATCAGAAAATAGAAAGACATCCCTTGCTCTTGGGTAGGAAGAACCAACATATTGAAAATGGCCATACTTCCAAAACTGTTATACAGACCTAATACAATTCTGATCAAAATTCCAATAGCATATCTCACAGAATTAGAGAAAACATCCTAAAATTCATCTGGAACCAGAAGAGACCTAGAACAGCAAAGGCAATTCTGGGCAACAAAGACAAGGCAGGAAGCATCACAATCTCTGACTTGAAATTGTACTATAAACCTGCTGTGGTGAAAAAAAAAAATAGCATGGTGCTGGCAAAGAAAGAGAACAGACCCAAAGATCAGTGGAACAGATTAGAAGATGCAGAAACAACTCCAGCCATACTAAGCCATCTTATCTTTGACAAAAGCACCAAACATTCATTGGAAGAAAGATAGCCTCTTTAACAAATGATGCTGGAAAAACTGGCTCTGCATATGCCAAAGATTAGAATTGCACCTGTATCTTTCATCGTGCACTACACTATGTTCAAAATGGATCAAAGATCTAAATATTAAAACAGGAACATTAAATCTTCCAGAAGATAGATTAGGTAAATCTCCTGAAGACATTGATATAGGCAAAGACTTAATGAGTAAAATGCCAATCACACAGGAACTATCACAAAGAACCAATTTGGATCTCATTTTATTAAAAAAACTTTCACACAGCAAGAGAAACCACCAACAAAATGAAGAGACAGCCCACAATGCGGGAAGAAAAACATTTGCCAACTGTTCCTCAGACAAAGGATTACTATCGAGAACATATAAAGAATTCAAAACAATCAGACCTCCCAAATTTAAAGGTCCAATTCAAAAATGAGCATCTGAGATGAATATACACTTCTCAGATGAAGAATACAAACAGCCAATAAATACATGAAAAAATGTTCAACATCACCGGTTGTTTGACAGATACAAATTGAAACAACACTGATATTCCACCTCATCCCTGAAAGGAAGGCTAGTATCATGAAATCAACCAGTAACAAATGCTGGAAGGATTGTGGGGAAAAACGAACCCTTCTCACTGTTCATGGGAGTGTAGACTCATACAACTACTGTGGAAATCAGTGTGGAGATACCTCAAAAACTAGGATTAGAGGTCCCATTTTACCCAACTATTCCCCTGCTGTGTATCTTCCCAGAAACATTAAAAGAATCATATCACAGCAATATATGTGCACCTATATTTATAGCAGCACAATTTGTAATAGCTTGATCTTGGAAACAACCCAAATGCCCATAAACCAAAAAATGGATTAAAAAGATGTGGTATTTTTATACAATGGAGTACTGTTCAGCTATAAAGAAGGATAAATTTGAGGCTTTTATAGATAAATGAGTGCAACTTGAGACCATTCTCATAAGTGAAATAAATCAGACTCGCATGCATAAACATCGTATTGTCTCCTTACTGTAAAAAACGGAAAGAGTGAATAAGATCCAAAAGGCACAATAGATACTGTGAAAGGGAAAGAAACTGCTCAAAAAGAAAGAACAACTGGGGTGGGGAAGGAGAAAAGAAGGAAGGGAGAAGTTGGTTAAAATAGTTACACTACTAATTTCTTTTAGTTCATTGAAGAGAACAGTTTGTGCCTATATTGTTCGATCAGTTTTGCATGCCTATGTCTTGTAATCTGAGCAGCTACTTTGAAGATAACGATACACAATATATTAACCATTGTTAATTTCCTATTGTTATGAAATTCTATATCGTTTTTATTATTTTTTCCTCTTTAAAATAAAAAAAATTATTGTGATACATGCATACCCATGTTTATAAAAGCCAAACTCATAAGAGCTAAATCTTTGAAGTGGTGTATATATGTCTATCAATAGATAAGTGGATAAAGAAAATACTGTATTTATACACAGTGGAGTACAATTGTGCTATACAGCAGGATAAATTTCATCATTTATAGGAAAAATTAATACCTTGAGACTAATGTTCAGTGAAATAAATCAGACACATAATCTTAAATTTTGCATAGTTTCTCTCATATGAAAAATCAACATATAAAAAATCAAAGAGCAAAATAAAAGATAAATAATAAGAAACAAGAAAATAGATCTTTTGCAAATAAGAAGGGATTAAAGAGATTGGGGAAAGGAGGAGGGAGGGAGGAGAAGTGGATGAAAAACGAGCTCAGATGTTCTATGTACATGTACCAACTCCCCACAAGGAATGTGATCACTATATACTACAAACATGTACTAATAAAAATTAAAAGAAAGAAGTGTCAACTAAATAACATAAGAAAAAATAATGTATGGCCTGGAGTGCTTGCTTGCCTAGCTTGCATGAGACCCTAGATTTAATTCCTACCAAAAATAAAAAATAAAAACAAGCCAAGCATGGTGGCTCATGCCTGTAATTCCAGCACTCAGGAGGCTGAGGCTGGAGGATCATTGTGAGTTCAAGAACAGCCTGGGCTACAAAGTGAGCTCAAAGCCAGCCCGAACTGCATAGCAAGACCCTGTCTCAAAAAAAAAAAAAAAAAAAAAAACATAAAATAGAATACCTCCACACAAAACAATTTTGGATTGATTAAAGACTTAAATAGGAAATAAAAAAGATTTAAACTTGTAAAAAATCCAAAATTCCTGGCTGATCACTACTGTACACATAGATACATGACAAAAGGGGAAAAACTAGGAGATTTGTCCTAAAAAGATAGAACTGCACCTGGTAAGATTTTCTTTTTGTTTATTGTGCATTCAACTGAGTCCATTTCCTGATCCACACCGTGTAGGCAGTGGAAGACAGAAGCTTTACTGGTTTGACATACCAGAGAACAGAACTGAGGTCTGGCAAAACACCTGGGAAATTTAGGTGGAAACCTCCAAAAATGAGGGAACTAACCACCAAATCTGAATATAAATTTGGTTCAAATCCTTGGTAGACTGCCAAACTAAACAGGTGCAGGGGAAATCTCCAGAGGGTGAGGCTGAATTAGCAGCAACTAGAAAATCTGGGGGAAAGTACAAGCAAAACCAGGCATAGTGGGGTATTCCTATAATCCAAGCACTTTGGAAGGCTCAGGCAAAGGGATTGCAAGTTTGAGCCCAGCCTACGCAATTTAATGATTTAGCAAGGTACTATCTCAAAATAAAAAAGAGCTGTAGATACAGTAAAGGCCAAAGGCACTGGATTCAACCTCCATTAATGCAAAAAAGTGTGTTTTAAACAACCAGAAACATCAACTGCTGCACATCATAGGGCAAATTGAGGCGTGGCATGAAAGATTTTTTCAGTATGAGTTTAATAAAATTAATTGCCTACTAAAGAAGAACCAGAAATACCCAGAAAATGAAACCATTTCTAGAGTGCTACATTGTACTTTTTTATGATGATCAGTTTTCCACCAATAATTATTAGACACACAAAGAAGAAGAAAGATAAATGTGACCCATACTATAGGAGAAAAAAAATAGTAAATAGAAAGTGACTCTTGAGTGGGCCTAGATGTTAATTTAATGGACAAAACTTCAAAGTTGCTATTGCAAATATGTTCAACACAGTAATGGAAAATGTTGTTATTAATGGATGAACAAGTCGGATTTCTCAACAAATGAACTGAAATTAGGAAAGAAGCAAGTGAAAATTTTATAATTAGAAAGCATAGCAACTGAAATGAAAAATTCACAAGAGGGGCTCCATAACAGATTAAGGATGACAGAAGAGAGCATTAGGAATTTTAAAATAGAATTATCCAGGAGAAACAACAGAGAAACAAATTAAAGAAAGAAGAATAGGGCCGGGGATCTAGCTCAGTGGCCTAAGTGCTTGCCTGGCAAGAAAGAGGTCATGAGTTCAATCCCCAGTGCCATGAGAAAAAAAAAGTATAAATTTCTATGAACTTGAAATATAACATCAAATGGTCCAACATGGATGTAATTGAAGTCTCACAAAAAAAGAGAGAAGGAGACAGACTTTTTTCTTGGTAGTTCTGGGTACTTAACACAGGGCTTTCACACTGAGCTACATCCACAACCTTTTTTCTATTTTTCATTTTGAGGCAGGGTCTTGCTAGATTGCTAGATTGCCCAGGCTAGGCTCAAATGCAATTCTCTTATCTCAGCCTCACAAAGTGGTATAATTACAGGCGTGGGTCATCATGCTAGCCAAAACAAAAGACAGATTGAAGAAATGATGATTGAGAACTTCCCAAGTATGGTGGAAAATGCTCATTTACAGATCCAAGAAACTTAACAAACATGAAATCAAATAAACAAAGAAAACCACACCTAGGTACAGTTTCTTAGTGAATTAAACCTTGAGACTCAGCCATTTGATTCCTGAGAAATTAAATCACGTCCACATACAGATTTGTACACAAAGGTTGAGTGCAATTTTATTCATGCAATTTACAAGATTTCTAGATTTAGAAGAATGTACACAGGTTTAGAAATCATGTAAACTGCAATGGATGAATGAATAAACATCCTGTATTATGGCATCCAACTCAGCACGAA
>RJWT010039507.1:0-12682 GCA_004365215.1 Cuniculus paca | reverse complement strand
TGGACATAGCCCATGAGCCATTGTGAGCCCAGTGTGCTGATACGGAGAGTGATTTGTGGAACCAAATGCTTAGGTTCAACCCTAGAGCTGCCACTTAGTAGGTATGTGACCTGTGTTTCTTAACAGTATCAAGGGAAAAGTGAGAGTAACGGCTTCATACGAGTAAGTTCTAATATTAAAACAATGACTAACAGACAATCACTATTCATGAAGTGTAAATCATTGCATTAATGTTATTATAATAGTCCCAGAGGGCTACCATTGAATGTATTTATTCCGTGTGTACCTACACATCATTTTCTGTGATAACCTTGACTGATGGTCATCCATCTCCCTCTTGGACATAACCATCCAATAGAGATTGTGTCAGTTACCTAGTGACCCAGTAACACTACATAAAACACTGCACCTCAAAGCACACTGACTTAAACCCATCAGCATTTATTTAGCTCAGAATGAGTAAATGGGCCAGCGCTTTAGACGGTGCTTGCCAAGGCATCTCTGTCCTCAGTTGTCCACTGTCTGGAGCTCACTTGGCCCTCTGACGTACAAGGATTACTTACTCTATGTGCATCTCATCCTTCCACAGTCTGGCTCAAGAATGTTCTCAGGATGCTGACAAAAGTGCAAAAGAAAACATACCCCAGTGTGCAAGCCTACTCCTGTCCTCTTCTGTTTCACATCCCCTAATATCCCATTGGACAAGTAGTTCACTTGGCTTAGTGTAACATTAAGGGACCAAGTTGATCAACTTGCATACAGTAGGAGGCGCTGAAAAGTTAGGTGGCAAAGGACAGGACGCAGGGAATAATAAAAGGTTAGGTTATCGTCGCCTTCAGATACAGGAAGTTTACTAGATCCAAAAGTAGCCTTCTGTAATTATCAGACAGATATACTGGGTATGCTTGGCGCTGACCCAAATTGTCATTATCTGTAAATTCTCTGATTTGTTCTGGATAATTGCCTGTAGATACAACTCCTGTAAGTCTAGTCATTCTTCCACATGACATTAAGTGTCATTAAAATATTTGGTTAGGTTGATTATATCACATCTTTTGCAAGCCAAAAAAGGAAAACATCGTCACCTCTATTGTAATTCATATAACTTTGAAAATGATTCTGCTTATGCTGTCAATAGTCCCCTTAAATCATGGTACTTTATATATGTCAGATACAAACTGATGTCACTTCCATTGGATACTATACATCTATTACTGTGTCTTTAAAATAGCATAGGCTTTTTTTTTTGCTGCCATATCATATTGTGAATGCACCTGAGCTTGTAGACAATATCCCAAAAAAATTTGCATGAATTATTGTTAAGGTAATGTCCTTTTACCATAAATTTCCCACAGAATGACTCAACAACAAACTTTATTGACAATAGTCAGTATGATATCATCATGGTTTCTTGTCGCCAATTTCAGTTGGCATGTTTATAATCTCACTGATCAGTCTATCCCAAACACTGTTCCCTTGTCAGTTGCCTTAATGATACATTTTGGCCCTATAAAAACAGCCTTATTAGAATTTTCTATGTTAAATACAAATAAAGAACTGGTCTGAGTTTACTAGCTTAGAGATGATTTATGTAATCATATAACTCATAGTTGGAGAGCAATTTGAAATCATCGGTCCTGACCTCCTACTCAATTCAAATAATGTTCAGGAGCCTACACAGGAGAATTGGATTAGTGTCTCAAAATCACCGGGGAAACACCCAGTTTTCCAAATCCCTTTCTTGGTTATCAGGACACCAGGAAGAATGGGGAGTGTTGGAGCCTAGTTCCTAATATCAGTAAAGTCTTTTTAGTTTAAAAGTACTTTCTTAGGCCAGGCATGGTGGCACACTCCTGTAATCCCAGCACTCAGGAGGCTGAGACAGGAGGATTACTGCAACTTTGAGGCTAGCTTGGGCTACTAGTGAGTTCAAGGCCAGACTGAACTACATAGTGAGACCCTGTCTCAAAAGACCAAAAAATATTTAAGAATAAAAAATAAATATATTAATCATTTTTTAAAGGTACTTACTTATTATCTAATTTTATTTCCCTTAATTCACAAAATTTCCAAAATCACTTTGATAAAATAAAAACACTTGATTTCCAAATCATTTTAATAAGATAAAGGCATATTTAATTTAATAAATAGGAATGTTTAAAAATATGAATACTTCTATGAAAAAAATTATCTTTACATCAGGATCTAAATTACCCATAGCAGAATCATGCTACAGTGGGTATATTAATTTTGCAGAGCTTGACCATCTATTAAATTGTCCATTAAATAAAACTGTATAATAGAAACAAGTTTTTTAAAAAGCAACAACTTTGATTGCTAAATGGTCAAATTATGAACACCATTTGGATGACACTGAAATGCAAACTGCCAGCCCCAACCAATATTTATTTCCTTTGCCCAAGACAATAGGGAGCGGGGAGGAGTAAAGCAAAGAGCCATATCACTGATAATGAAAATAATATTTTTGAGGAAAAGTATTAACTTATAAAGAAGTACAACCATTAAATTAGTGCAAATGGGAAGGAAAATTATCAAACTTTGAATTGTCTCAAAAGGAATCGCTTATCTCTAGGCTGTGTGTATTCTCCCTGAAGAAAGGAGCTGTATTAGTCAGCTTTGCCATTCCTGTACACCATAGCCAACATTCACAATTTAAAAGAGGAAAGGGTTAATTTAACTCACAGTTTGGGATGAATCAGTCCATAGCTGGCTGGCTCCAAGGCAAGAACATGATGGTGGAAGTGTGTGGCAGACCAAAGCTAAGCAAAGCTGCTCAGCTCATGGCAGCCAGGAAGCAGAGTAGGGAAAGAGTGCCAGAGAGGAAGGGTTGAGAAACCGTATGATAATACACAAAGCCATGCTCTGTGATCCACCCAGACACAGCTAGGTGTGTGCTATACTAATCTCCCAGGCATTTCTCAGGACTAGAGTCACAATTCACTCCTTTTCAAGTTCACTTCCAAACATATCTCCTTAAATCATACTTAACCTCCAAATAAAGACAATAATGAATTCATAATTCTACCTATTATAACTATCTCACATAGAAGTAGAAACACAATGATCCCTTCTCTAAAGTCTCAACAGTTCCAAGATTTTTCAAAAGCCCAAGTCTTTTCTGAAATGCAAGGCAAACCCTCAGCTATTAATCTCTATAAAAATAAAAAATAAATTGCATATTTTCAAGGTACTACCATCCCAAAGGAAGAAACAAGGGAATAGAAAAGAATCAGACCAAAACAAGACTGAAAACAAGCAGGGCAAAGATTAAATACTGTATTTCCATGTCTAGCATCCAGGAGATTGGTGATAAAATGTGGGTTCCAAAGAGCATGAGTGGCCCCACCTCTACAGTCTTGCCAGTTACAACCCAGGAGTCCTCTCTTTGGGCTGGCTCCACTCACAGCCTTCAGCTTTCCTCACCTGATGTTCTGCATTCCTGGCATAGTCAGCTTCCTAGATGCTCCACTGTACATTCAGCTTCATTCTCACAGCTTCATACATTGTCCTCTCAAGGACTCACTGCCTGACCTCTCAGGCTTTCCCCTGAAATCTGGGTAGAAACCTCCCAGATTTCACAATTCTTGTGTTCTGTAGGCCCACAAACCAAGTTCTACTGTCTATGGGAGCAGTAGCGAGGCCCCCTTGCACCATGGCTGCAGAAGCCTCTGAGAGTTTAGATGGCTGAGCATGGTGAAATGAATTCAAAGGAATTAATTCTCTAGAAACCCTTCTCAAGCAAGGTTCCCAAGGACTCTCTTCCCAAATAAGGGGCTGACCCTTTTGCACCCTTTAGCCTGCCATTGGCAGGGTCTGATTTCTGAGATGCCCTGAAAGCATCTTTCTTCCTGTCCCTGTGCAAAGTGCTTAGCTTCTTTTTAATGATGTTAATTTCTTTAACAACAATACTTCCTTTAGTCTCAACTTTATACATTGTTACTTCTGGGCCAATATTTAAGTTTTTTCAAATTTTTCTGTTCTGCTTTTTTGTCTCTAATATGAGTAAAAGCAAGTCACTGTAAACATGGGTAAAATCAGTCAGTAGTACTTATGCCACAGCCTGAATGCTGAGATGACTTGAAATTTCCTCCACTAGATTCCAATTTGTATATGAAAAATCCCAAGAAAAAAAAATTATTTGTTTTGTGTCTATATGCACATCTCCTCTAGCTGGATGTGAGTTCCAATGTGGGGAAATTATATCATATTCAGTTACATCTCCAGTACCTAATATAAGACCTTGCACATACTATTTTGTTAAAGTAATCAAAGAACGAAAGATATCCTACAACACCATTCATCATTCCCCTTTTGATTCACTTCCTCCACTCCCACAAAACAGGCTCTTAGCAGAAACTGCTAATAAAATCTCTCTTATTAAGATTACTTCTTGCCACAGGAGGGACTAGCAACCCAGCCCCAGGGGAAAGTTGGAAGCAGAGGTGAAAATATGAGACAGTGCTTCCTGAGGGATGACACAGAGAGAGTGGTTGGTGGGTGGCATGAAGTGAACCGGCACTGTGCTGTGGCACACAGAGAAGCAGAACAGAAGCGGCCGTTTGGGGCCGCCATTTTATTTCAAAGGGCTCATGGCAAACTGCAGCAGCAGAACAGTCCTGGGTTGCTTAACTGCCAAAGTACCAGGGTGGAACAAGGGAAGAAACATCCAGTCACAGGAGATTTCCAACAGATGAGAAGCAGACGAGGGGGAATTTTGCTGAGACGTAGGAGCTGGGGTCACTTAGACTCCACTTCAGTGGCCACCAAAAGCCAGTCTTAGCCCTAAATATAAAGGACTGGAAGTGTACCCCTTGTCTGCAATCAGCACAGCAGCCTTGGCCCAGTGGCATATGCAGGCAAGCAGCCCTGGCCTAATGTGGGACAAGGGCACTCCCCCCACCCGATGACCAGCATGTAAGAGAGGTCAGTGTTGTGGAACAGAGGAAGTTGTGCAAGGTTCAGAAGGAGCCACTGCACATGGGCTTTCCCTACCCAAGGGCACCACAGCATCTGGGAGAGTGCTGTAGAGACAATCACTATAAGGAGGAGCGGACATCCAAAACATTTTCAGCTTCATATCAGTTCTAGCCCCCACATCCAGAAGCCAAGATCAGCCCACACCCAACATAAATCCTACTGAAAACCTGGAAGGATTACACAGCACATTTCTGGAATCAGACTTGGACATTACACAGAACTGTGGACACCAAAGAAATTTTATTACTTTTCTTTTTCTTTGTTTGAATGGTTTTCCTTTTCCCGTCTGGTTGAGTTTGTCTGTCTGTTTGTTTGTTTTTGTTTTCTTTCTTTTTTAGTTTGTTTTTTTCTTTCTTCAATATTCAAGCCCTAAAATAAAACAACCTCCAACCCACATTGATGTACCCTGCACAACTGTCTTTCAAAATCAATGGAGAAAAGAGATACTTCCATGATAACAACTGAAGAAATTCATGAACACCAAACCAGCTCACCAAAATGCTCTGGAAGATATTTTAGAATGAAATAATGAGACCACAATTCCAAGAACACCAAAAGAAAGAAGTCAGTAGGCAGAGCAAGCAATTAAACAGAGGGGAAAGATAGGGAGCCAACAACAGGAAAATAACATGAGAAAGGTGAGTCAATACATATCAGTTATTTCTATCAATGTAAATGGTCTAAATCCACCAATCAAAAGACACAGACTGACAGAGTGGATCAAGAAGCAAGATCCACAATATGCTACATATAAAAAATACATTTAACCCAAAAATACAATCATAGACTGAAAGTCAAAGGACAGAAAACAATACTCCATGTGAAAGAAACCCAGAAAAAATCAGGGTACCTATTCCTATTTGCAGACAATGTGAACTTCAAGCCAAGACTGATCAAAAGAGACAAAGAAGGTCACTACATACTTGTTAAAAGAAAATTCTAAAAGAGACAGCAATTATAAATATATATTCACCAAATACCAGTGCACCCAACTATATGAAACAAATATTAATGACATGAAAAATCAAATAAACACTAACACAATTGTAATATTGCACTTCAATACCCCATTGTCACAAATAGATCAACCAGACAAAAAATCAACAAAGAAATATCAAAATTAAAACAAATATATGAGAAAATGGGCTTAGTAGACACCTACAGACTGCTCCACCCACCAAAATACACATTCTTCTCAGCTGCATATGGAACATTCTCCAAAATAGATCACATACTAGCCCACAGAATGTGCTTAAGTAAATGCAGAGGAATTGAAACTATCTCATTCATGTTATCTGACCATAATGCAATGAAAATGGAAATCAATAGCAAAGGAAACCACAAAAACTACTTAAACACATGGAAATTAAATAACATCCTCCTGAACAACCAATTGGTCACAGAGGAAATTAAAGAAGAAATTAAACATTATCTACAGTTAAATGGTAATGCTGACATAATATACTGGAACTTATGGGATGCAATGAAAGCAGTCAGATGAAGGAAATTTATAGCAGTAAATTCTCACATCAAGAAAACAGAATGAGCTCAAATAAACAACTTCACGTTGAACCTAAAACTCATAGAAAAAGAAGAAAAAATTAAACCCAAAGCTTATACAAAGGATGAAATTATAAAGATAAGAGCAGAGAAACTCATGAAGAAGCCAATTCCCCCCTCTGGTAAGCCACGCAAGCCATATAGGGCCCAGGAAGAGAGAAGGCAGATCGCCCCTCCTGTGAGCCAACTGGCACACAGGCTGAGAATCAAGAACTGCCCCGCAACACCTCAGTAAGCAACTGGCTGGTACAAAGGACAGACTGAGTTGATAGCTACTGAGGTACAAAAATAACTAAATGCTTGTATTGTTTGATTGACTTTGCAGGCTTAAGGCCAGTAGTCTGAGCATCTATTAGGAGTATAACAGTATGCAATATAGCAAAAGTGGGGGATTTCCTTCCATCTTGTTTCTGAAATCCAATATTGTTCTGTTTCGTTTTGTTCCAAATAATTGCTTTGCTTTATTCAATGTTTCATGTTGATTGGTTTTATTCTGTTTTGTTTTATTTGATTTTACTATGTCTGATGGAATGGACAACTACTGTGAAGATAACAAGATATACTATGATAGCCATTACTGATTTCCTATTATCCTGCTTTGAAGTTCTGTACCACTTTCACTTCTTTGTTTTGATTGGATTTATTCTGTTTTGTTTTGTTTTGTTTTGTTTTGTTTTGTTTTGTTTTGTTGGGTTTTATTATCTTTAAAATAAAATAAAACTTTAAAACAAGATAAGAGCAGAAATTAATGCAATTGAGACGAAGAAAACAATACTCAAGAAAACAATATCAATGGGTAGAAGAGTTGGTTCTTTGAAATATTAAATAATATTGATAAACCTCAAGCCAACCTTATCAAAAAGATGAAAGAAAAGACTCAAATTCAAGCAATTAGGAATGAAAAAGGTGAAATCACAATGGATCCTGTGGAAATCCAGAAGATTATCAATACCTAATTCAATAAATTGTATTCTAATAAGATGGAAAACACAAAAGAAAGGGACAGATTTCTGGACACATATGAATTACCAAGACTGAATCAAGAAGACATAAATTTTCCAAATAACCTAATATCAGTCCATGAAATTAAAAATGTAATTTAAAAAACCTACCAACAAAGAAAAGCCCAAGTCCTGAGGGTTCACTGCTAAATTTTACAAGAAATTGAGAGATGATCTAGAGCCATTAATGCTGAAACTATTTAATGAAATTGAAAAGGAAGTAATAGTCCCAAAAATCATTCCTGGAAGCAAGTATTATTCTGACACCAAAACCAGAGAAGGACCCAACTGAAAAGAAAACTACAGGCCAACCTCCCTAATGAACACAAACCCAAAATCCTCAGTAAGATACTGGCAAACAGAAAGCAGCAAATTATCAAGAAGATTGTACACCATGAGGAGATAGGATTTATCCCTGGAATACAAGAATATTTCAACATATGCAAATCAATACATGTAATACACCGTATCAATAGACTCAAAGACAAAAATCACGATTATCTCAAAAGATGCAGAAAAGGTGTATGACAAAGTCCATACCCACTCATGATAAAAACTCAATAGAAAAGTAGAATAGGGGCAGGAATATAGCTCAGCAGCACAGTGCCTGCCTGGCAAGGATGAGGTCATGAGTTTGATTCCCAGTACCAAATAAATAAATAAATAAATACTAACCAGATGTGGTGGTGCACACCTATAATCCCAGCATTTGGGAGGCTGAGGCAGGAGGATCACTGCAAGTTTAAGACAAACCTGGGCTACAAAATGAGCTGAAGTTCAGTCTGAACTGCATTGCAAGACCCTGTCTCAAAAAGACAAAAAAAAAACCTTAAAAAACTGGAATAAAATGTCATTACCTCAATCTTATAAAAGCCACCTATGACAAACCAATGACTAACATCATACTAAATGGTCAAAAACTGAAAGCTCTCACTCCAAAATTAGGAATAAGACAAAGTTGTCCACCATCATCACTCCTATTCAATATAGGTCTGGAAACAGCCAGAGTAATCAGACAATAAAAAGAACTAAAAGGAATAAGGTTAGGAAAGGAAGAAGTTAAATTATCATTATTAGCAGATGACATGATACTTTACATAGACCTCAAATACTCCACCACAAGACATCTAGATTTAATAACCAAATTCAGTAGTATAGCTGGATACCAAGTCAACCCTCAAAAATCAATAACATTCCTGTACAAAAATAACTAACTCACTGAGAGACAAATTAGGGAAACTACATCTTTCACAATAGCATTCAAAAAAAGAAATACTTAGGAATCAATCTAACAAAGGAAGTAAATGATCTATACATTGAAAATGACAGTACTCTGAAAAGGAGATCAAAGAGGGTATCAGAAAATTGAAAGAAAACACTTGCTCATGAGTAAGGAGAACCAATACAGGGAAAATGGCCATAGTCCCAAAATTGTTGTACAGATTTAATGCAATCCTAATCAAAATACCATTGGCATATCTCACAGAACTAAAGAAAAAATTCCTAAAATTCATTCGGAACCTGAAAGGACCTAGAATAGCAAACACGATTCGCAGCAAGAAAGGCAAAGCAGGGAACATCACAATCCCTGACTTGAAATTATACTACAAAACTACAGTCATGAAAACACCATGATACTGGCAAAAAACAGACCAGGGGATCAATGGAACAATTAGAAGATGCAGACACAACTCCAAACACAATCAGGTATTTCATCTTTGACGAAGGAGCCAAACACTTTCCCTGGAAGAAAGATAACTTCTTTAATAAATGGTGCTGGAAAAACTGACTTTCCGCATGCCAAAGAGTAAAACTAGACCCATGTCTATCATCATGCACTAAACTAAAATCAAAATGGATCAAAGATCTAATTATTAAAATAGAAACACCAAATCTGCTGGAACAGAGAGTAGACAGAACTCTTGAAGACATAAATGTAGCAAAGATTTCATGAGCAAAACCCCAACTGCATGGAAAATATTATCAATATTCAACAACTGAAATTTCAGAATATTAAAAGGCTTTTGCACAACAAAAGAAATCACCAACTGAGTGCAAAGAAAACTCACAGAGTGGGAAAAAAATTTTGCCAGTTGTCCCTCAGATGAAGGGCTAATATCTAGAACATATAAAAAAATTGAAAAAATCAGACCTCCTAAATTTGAAGATCCAGTCCAAAAGTGAGCATCTGAGAGGAATACGAACTTCTCAGATGAAGAAATACAAATGGCAAAAAATTCATGAAAAAATGTTCAACATCACTGGTCATCCAAAAGATGCAAATTAAAACAATTCTGAGATTCCATTTCACTCCAGAAAGAATGACTAACATCAAGAAATTAACCAATAACAAATGCTGGAGGGGCTGTGTGGAAAAAGAAACACTTCTCCATTGTTAGTAGAAGTGTAGACTGGTGCAACCACTGTGGTAATCAGTGTGGAAATTCCTCAAGAAACTAGTATTAGAGGTCCCATTTGACCCAACAATCCCCTTGCTGGGGATCTTTCTGGAAAAATTAAAAACATTATGCCACAGCAATATATGTGCACCTGTGTTTATAGCAGCACAGTTTGTAATAGTTAAATCTTGGAAACAGCCAAAATACCCATTAACCAAAGAATGGATAAAAAAGATGTGATATTTTTCTACAATGGAGTACTACTCAGCCATAAAGAAGGATAAACTTGAGACATTTCTAGGTAAATGAATGCATTTTGAGAACATGCTCTTAAGTGAAATATACTGGACACATGTGTAAATATCCCAATGTCTCCCTGGTGTGATAAACTGAAAGAGTAAATAAGAACCACAATGTATAATCGGTATTATGAAATAAAAAGAAACTGTTCAAAATGAAAGAGGAACTAGGGAGGGGAAAAGAAGGAGGGAAGAAAGGGAAAAGAAAAAAATGAAAAAAGGATAAAATGGAAACAAAGCTTTGTGGATAAGGAAGGAAGAAGGGGTTGAAGGGAGGGGAGTGGATTGGAGAAAAAGTCAGAATCAGGATGTATTGAACATAGGTACAAATTCCCTTTGATTAATATAACCATTATGTATATATAAATTATACCAATAAACTTAATAAAAATATAAACATCATTTGATCATACTGAGATGATGTATTTTGTAATCGTAAATCATAAAAAAATTACTTCTTTTCCTTGCCCTATTTAACCCTGATTCCAAGCACTTATCTTGTGTTCTACCATTGATCATTCCGTGAACTCATTTAAAATGTTCAAGAATAGCAGACAACATTAAATATAGAATACCTCCCACAAGACCCACAGAAAGTAATTGGCAAGTCTCTGCATGAATATTCAAATTTTTAATGATGGCAGTACTCCTTCTAAAGAAACATACCCATTTCAGATAATTCTTTTAAAAACAAAAGTATCCCCATCCATCCAACAATTCTCTTCTTCTAGTCTGCCTCTGAGGCTTCCCAGAACAAACATAAATGCTTAATATGACCATCTTTCAACTATGTAAAGATAGAATCCAATCCATCCAGGTTTCTCTTTCCATTTTATACAGTTTCCACTCTCAACTATGGTATGATGTGGCTTCAATTCAGTTTTCTGTATGTATGCTCCAGTTGGTCAGTAATTTTCAAACTGTGACACTCAGAAGTAAACATAATCCACCAGATGTGTCATGTAGGTAACAGAAGATCTCATTTCCTTTGTGATTAGAACAATCATTGCACTATGAATTTACAGCTCAGAAGGCAGGTGTGTTCATAACTATACCTTGCTATCAATTTATTTTACTCTCCACAGTACTTCTAAGATGTTTTCAGACGTGCAACATTAGGTACAATTTGGTGGTTGCCTGTTGCCTTAACAAAGCAACACTTTAGTGTTAGAAAATTTCCTTTCTTTAAAATTGATCTTTCATCTCTCACTCCAACTAATCTTTAGGATCATTTGGATACTAATTCTATCACTCACTGTATTAGCTATGTCTCCCAGTTTCATCATTTGCCAATTTAGTGAGTATGTCATTTTAACAAAATAATTTTAAAACGTTGCATTCAACCTTTCAAAGGCACATTAGTAGAGCTATACTTTAGGCACTATTTGAATACAGCCTTCAAGTCAGTTACAAATCCAATTTCTTCATTTTTAATGTACAATGCCTTGAAAGCATGTTTATATTTTAGTGTGAAACCTTTAAAAAACCAAAAAACCTGCAAGGCCAATAGAGATTAATTTCTAAAGATGAAATTTAGAGATGTGGGAGAAAGTTTTCTGCCCGGAGTACATATTGTATTATCTCCCTATTCATAACTATCTACCTGGCTAATAGCATCTTTACCTGGAATTTTAATTATTTTTTTTCATCACAAGGATTGATTCAAGCTGAGAATTTATCAAAAATATTTCTTCAGTGAGGCTGGTTTTGGGGGATATGATCTGCTGATTTGTTTTAGACATAAACTCTAATACATATTTCTTATGCAAACATCTATGGTGAACAATTTCACATACGGAATTCCTTGGGTTCCAGGTAATTATCAGGTCTATAACAATACAACATTAAATTGAATTCTCCACATAAAATCTGGAGAAATCAGAGCTTTCAGATATAAGCTCAATTTTTTGCAAATGCGAGCTACTATGATCATCTTGTGAATTCATTTCAGATTCAGCAACTTCTTTGCCATTTTTTATAACACTCTTATGTCACTAGTTCTTCCCTAGAATCTACAGCCCTGACTCAGTGAAAATGAGGTGAATCATAGGCTATAGTTGTTTTATTTTTAGCACAAAGCACCATCCTGAGGGAGTTGCAGATGTTCAAAACAAAGAAGGGGAGAAAAAAGAACAAATAAGGCTAAAATAACATTCCTTTGCACTATAAAAAGAGTGACTTTTGTTTCCTGAATCTTGATACATGTCAACAGGGAGAGGGTAGCTCTATTTTCAGGAGAAACTGTGCACTCTTTATACTTTTCTAATGCCTTTTTCAGTGTACTAAAAGACACAAATGGCAAAGGAAGAATACTGTATCACACTGGTAAGGCAGGTTAGGAATCTATCACATATTTTAATTTCTAATATTACCCACAGGCTAAGTGTGAAATAATGAGAGGAAAAGGAAAGTAGAAGTTGCTCCT
>RJWT010039506.1:0-12654 GCA_004365215.1 Cuniculus paca | reverse complement strand
ACTAACTTTCTGTTTGTTCAGCTTTTACTGCTTAGAAGGATGAGAAAGACAATATCCATATCCTTAACCCATTAGAGTTAAAAGCAGAAGTTCACATGAGTTGCTGAAGATCTTGCCAGTATATAGCCAGTGAAGGATCACTGGAAGAAAAAGAAAAGGTTTTGAACACATCTGTGTTTGAGTAGGATCAGAGATAGTAACTGACAGTTACCAACTGTAGTAACTGACAGTTACCAATTGTGAAAAATTATTACTGTTTCTGGAACTTAGTTTCCATATCTATAAAATGGGATATATTGTATTTTACAAGTTTCTTATAAGAATCAGAAATAATGCAATAGGAATATTATTGGTGTATACTAGCTCCTCATTTCTTTTGTTATAAAAACAAAGGTTTATTCAATATTGGGTGTGTCTAACAAGTAAATCTCTATTGGTTCATTTTATTTACAGAAAGCTTAATAAGACAGAGTCTAGTACTTATGAATGAAGAAACTGGGGCACTGAGAAATTTAATAACTTGTTTTCAGTTTTACATAGCTGATAAATGGTGAAGCTGGTGCTTGAACTCAGGTAATGCAGCCCTGAAGCCACAGGTCATTTTTTTGTATTCTACTCCCTTGAAAAAATTTCCACTGTATGGCTAGAAGCCAATGGGTAGGTTGATTTGGTTGAAAAACGGTTCATATTTGGGTAGTGCTATGTTAAAATGGGTACATATTCCCAATAAACTTAACTGAATAATAAAGGGTAGAGATATTCTTAGCAGTAATGTCTCTACCTGTAAAATGTATAGCATTTAAAATCTGTGTCAAGAAGACTTTTAGTCTACAGACATGAGTTGATCTTCAATTGGGAAAATTGTTGTATCTAGGTCTTCCTCTGTAAATTCAACCTGTGAACTATCTTTCTTCACAATTTTTTAATATATTCTCATTTTGTTTTTAGAATAAATTGTTAATGTTGAAATTCATTAAAATATTCTGAATTTAATAAACTTCCTTTATACAACTCTGCTTAACCTGCGTATCTGGTTTGAGTACATTAATTAAGAGAAAAGATTTTAATTCAATCAGTCATTTCCCCATATGATAGCAATAAATCATTTTGAATTACATTTTTACAACTTTTAAATCATGAAGCTCAGTTGCAAAAGGGAAATACAATAACTTACGTAAGACTAATGAAGGATTCTTGTTTTTAACTAAATATAGTCAATTAGTACTTATACCCATAATTCCAATATTAGTACATGGCAATGTATTATTTGTTGCTTGTGTAACAGAATTAGTCATCTTTTTATTATATTTAGAATGGCTTTATTGAGATAACTTGTTATTATTACAGCTTTCTGTAACAGAATCCAAAACTCAAATCTAGAATTACAAGAACTATCTTAAATGGAAGAACTGATTTTATTAAACACGCTGGAGCTGAAAGCTCTCTGGCAATGCCACAAATTGTCAAAACTAAAATCCTTTTGCAGTAACCATTTACATTTTATTTGTCATTCGGCTGCAAGTCATGTTAAAGCAGATGCCTCATCAGATGGCAACATTTCTAAGTGTGTAGATTATGATGAGTATATAAAGTGAACATAGATTTCAAAAGCATTCTGAGTAATTATTTAAAATAAAAATGCTTGATGAGCTAAATAAACTAATATTTTACTAATAGAATCTTTTGTTGCTTGCTGTTTAGGGAATTTTGAAAGGCTTTTCTACATTCAAAATATTATTGGAAACCCTTCAATAGACCTAGGATACAATCTGTTCAGATACTTTCATTATACAAAACAGTCATCATTGCAAAGTGTATAGCTCCATCATAACCTAACACGACACAGTGATTTGCAATATGGCGGTTACCACTGTGATTTGATTCGTTAATTCTCAGTAACAGTTGTTAATCAGCTCATTAAGCAAGTCCTGTATGGGAGATTTCAACCAGGAGAACCTCTTGGAGAATCACTAAATTCTTCTTTGCCAGGGGGAAGAAAAGAGAACAGGTTTAATGCCAAAGGAGTTGCCGATAAATATGGCAGTTTATCAATTTTGACAAAGTTTTAAATCATGACTCTTTTAATAAAAACTACATAAATTCTCATCACTGTGCACCTTTTCTATAATAAAAAATGTTCACAATCAGAAAACTCTTATTTAGCCTTCCTGGACTTTACAATTATTTTGTTATTAAGATGTAAGAAGAAATTCTGGCCTTGTAGCTCACATTTTATCAAAATGTAGACTCTCTTGTTTCTATAACATATAATTCAGTAATATGTACAGGTATTTGAAGTCTTGATTAAATTTAGATATTATTTTACTATTGCTTTCGTTGATTTTAAGCAACTTGTTTTATCTTGAAATATGTGATATGTAAATGCCTATGTAGGAATAACGTTTCTAACAGTAACAAAAACCTGTGACTCATTTCCTAGTGCACAGAGAAATTTAATTCTCACAAAACATGAAGAAAGCTGTTACTATTAGCTTTTACCAAGAAACCTGGAGCTCAAGTTAAGGACTGATCCAATTGGAAAGTGTGTATATTCAGTGTTTACAACAAACCCCATATTCTTTCTAGTAAAACACATGGATTTTTCTCAGTAACTAATGAGAAACTGGCAACCATCCCACAGGGAATCTGTCTTCCTATTATTAAAAAGAAATTACCAATGCCACTTGTTTAAGATATTAAGACTTCACCCAAGGTGGACTACTACGATGGGGAAAGAGGGGATTGGTCTCAACTCCAAATACAGTTAGGGAAAGCAGGGATCTATAGTCAAGGAGTGTGGCAAGAGGTCAGTGGATGGAAAACTATTAAGAGCCAAGGTAAGTGCTAAACTGACCTAACAGGATTTTTGCTGAAGGCAGGTCAGGGTGCTAAGACATCAAGGGTTGTCAGAGCAAGGGTGAGAGATTTTTGTTAAACTGTCTCAGCAGGATTCTTGCTATAATTGGAATACGTGGGCCAAAGGCAGATTCCAAATTGAAGCTCTGTCAGGAAGAGGACTCAGGAGCCATCTAGAGTTACGGAGAAAGAAATCTCATGCTCCTTATGTGAAAACATGCAGGTTTTCTCATTACCAGCCTCCCCATGGGAATATGTCTTCTTATCCATAGTCAGGGGAAAGAGATTTAAGTATATGGGTAAGTGTCGTCTGGTTAATACTTAGGAGTTAAGGAGTATAAAATCAAACTTCAAGGAAAGCTTTTATGGACTGTTATTTACTTTTGGAAGCAGAACCATGACCCAAACCTTCCAATACACAGTAAGTCATCTGTCCGGGATCAAAAACCCAAATGTCTGGGATCAAAAACCCAAAAACCCAAACCAGGCTTATTGAATTAAGGCAAATCAAGTGTGTGCCTGAAATTACTTCAGTAGGATTCTGATACCAGCATCTCCCATCATTCTAGGTGCAACATCTCAGGAAGCATGATGAGCATATGAAGTGTTTCCCTTCTAAATGAGGATCAGGATTCTCCTCCTAATCGCTTGTCCATGCACACGTGCCATGCGTACTTCATGATCCACCTGGCCACTTTCTTCTCTTAAGAGGTCTAAGAATAGACATTGAAAATATGAGGATTTGCATGAAAATACAGTATTGGTGAATGCCAAATAAACCTTCCCATTTATATAAACCAATATAAGTAGGCATTTTACTAATTTAATTGAATATCAGTTTCCATAGAGTGATCGACTTGATCATTAATAATTCAATTTGTCAGTGGATGGGCCTTTTGAGTATTTTGCTTTTTTGGCAGTTTTTTTCCTGAACAGTGACTCAGAAATTGCAGATGAGCAAAGTAGCATGTTAATTAGTCATTATAAAATATTTGATATTCTTCCAATTTATACTTTAAATAAACATAGACAATATCACACTGAATATAAAGAATTTTTTTCAAAGAATTTCAGATACTGTATATAAAGCCCAAGTTTCTAAGTTAGTAAAGTGGAAATA
Source organism: Cuniculus paca (assembly GCA_004365215.1). Classification (NCBI taxonomy): domain Eukaryota; kingdom Metazoa; phylum Chordata; class Mammalia; order Rodentia; family Cuniculidae; genus Cuniculus; species Cuniculus paca. The sequence continues at coordinate 8,678 of RJWT010039506.1, read as the reverse complement.
GGGACAATGCTGGAAAATTTAGCTTACCAATTTTGATCAGGATCTTGTTCCGACAACTTCTGTTTTTTTAAGTCATACAATGTCTAACTCAGTCTTCAAATACAACTTCACAGAACAGTAAGAACAAGAATCATTTTATGCATTGTCAAACTTCTAAAGGAAAAATAAGTTACAGTTATATTTTCTTAAGTGGCTCCTGACTACGTCCTCTTGTATTCTTACAGTCCATTTGCTACCCTGCCATACTTTTATTGAAAGTTACATTTTGTTCATTTTTTTCTAACTATAGTACTCCCTTTGACTCCTGATTAAGTCAAAAGCTAATATTCCATAGAGTATAATTTGGGAAACTCTTCCTTCGAGAGTAGCCCATCAAGAAACTAACTTTTCCTTCCAGGTTGTTTCAGGGAGACCATTAGTCTCCAGCCAGTTCTGGTAGGCAGATATTAGAGAGGTTTTGAGTGTGTGTGTGAGTACATACAGCTCCGAAGGCAGTCAACTTTAAACATGCAACCTACACATTTTTTTTCCTGCTAGCTGGTGTATGAGGAAGGGAAGGAAAGTATCATGTGACTCCATTCTGGAAAACCAAGTCAAGTTGACTTAATAAACCTAAAGGCTCAGAGACAGTTCTCTTTTGAGACCATTAGTCTTGATAGGTCAGTTTGACTTCATTAAGAAATACCTGGTAATCCAGGAATGGTGGTGTATGCCCAAAATCCCAGCCTCTATGGGTTGAGATAGGAGGGTTGCAAGTTTTAGCCCAACCTGGGCAACTTAGCAACTTAGTGAGACCTTGTCTCAAAATAAAAAAAAATAAATAAATTAAAAGGCTTGGTATGTAGGTCAATGTAAACACCCTGAGTTTAATCTCAATATGGAAAAAAAAAAAGATGAAATGCTTCTGAGTGTGCCTGGGTAGGTTAGGGAGACATGATTTTAGGTATTATATGGTCATTAACCACTTCCTCTGTGGAATTGTTCCTGTACTCGGGATTCCTGGCTACTACAAAGTAACCAGCTTTGCTCAGCTGCATCCTTCTACCAATTATGTTCCTGCCTTGGAGCCAGGTGATCATGGGCTGAATTCCCCGAAATTGTGAGAAAAATTAAGTCTCCTTTATAAAATTGTGGGCATTAGGTAATATGTCTCAGCAACGTAAAGCTAATACAGAAAACTGGTACTGGAGAAACAGGGTTGTTTCTACTATTATATTTGACTATGTGATTTATAAGCTGTAGGAACTGGTTCTCAGAAAGAATTTAGAAAGTTTTAGATGTGTAGGCTAAGAAACCCTAGACTGCTGCAAACTGAACCTCATGAGCAATTCTACTCAGAACTTAGAGGTCCAGAATTCCGATAAGAATATGGTAAAAGCCAGGCTCAGGAGGTTTCATTTGGGAACAAGAATTTCTAGAGGTCAGACTCTAGAAATTGTTCTAGAGGCCAGGTGTATTACACTCTAGCAAAAAAAAAAACATTGCCTACATTTTGCCCATGTCCTGAGACTTTGAAGAAAACTGAGGTTAAGGACAGTAGACTGATTCATCTAGTGGAAGAAATTTCAAGGTACCCCGATATTCAGGCTGTGGCATAGTGTTAATGGTTATAGTTAGCCAGATTTAGAGTGAGAATTGTGGGCAAAAAATAAACATGAAGCATTTTAAAAGTATACTTTGGTCCCAGAGCAACCCTGGGTAAAGTTGGAACCAAAGGAGATGTGGTTGCTTAGCACCATCACGAGATTAGCACTGCTAAAAAGAAACCAAGTAGTTTGTGCAGGGATAGCAAGAAAGATAAAGACATCTCAGAAATTAGCAGCCCTCCCTGTGGAAGGCTCAAGGGCACAAAATTATAAACATTTCATTTGAGAAGAGTCTCTTGTATGCTTGCTTAAGAAGGGTTTCCTAAGGAATTGGTTCCCCAGTATTTAGTTCACTGTCCTCAGCCATCCAGGCCCTCTGAGGTCATATCTGCCATGGTCCAAGGAGGCCTGACTACTGCTCCTGCTGACAGTAGACCTCGACATCATCTAGAACATGTTGGTTTTATCCTTATGCAGAATGCAAGAGTTGTGGCCTCAGAATGGCTTACACACAGAGTGCCAAAGAAGGTCTAGAAGGCCAGGCAAGGAGCCCTTGAAAGGGTAGGTATGCAAAGCTGTTAAGAACGAAGTAGAAGGTACAGTGGAGATCTCAGGAGGAAGTAGATGCTTAGGAAAGCTACAGCTAAGAGATAGGCCAAAGGAATGAGGCTCCCTATATCCTCTGAAATTCAAATTTCATCACCATGTACCCCAGATGCCAAACACGGAGGTATAAGACTTAATGTTTGCTGTGCTGTATTCATGCTTTCCTCCTATTCTTTCCTACCCCTCTATGCTTCCCTTTTGGAATGGGAATGTTTATTGTGTCATTGTATCTCTGGATTATGTAACTTGTTTTTATTTTTACAGAGGTTTACAGCTGATTTTGCCTTGAGTTTTAGAAGAGACTTTGACTTGATTCTTTGAAAGGTGCTAGGACCAAGAAGACTTTGGGGGAGAGAATTACTGTATTTCTAGTTTGTGTATGATAGTTGTAACATGTTAAGTGGGATTATCAACTTGCTATTGTATTTGGAGATTAAATGTGGTTAAAGGAGATGGGTCTGGTTGTCAAGTTGACAAGGGTACACCGTGACCATCATGCTATGACAGTTTGACTGGATTAAGTAATGTAGAAGAGAATAGTGTAGCACATTCTGGATGTGTCTGGATGGGTCATAGAGGCATGACCCTGGGTACCATCAAGTCCCTGGCCCCTTCTGCTCTTTTTTCTGCTGTTTCCCTGTTGTGATTCTCAGCTACTATGAAGTAAGCATATTTGTTCCACCACAACCTTCCATCATGATGCTCTTGTCTTGGAGCCAGGTGATCAGGGGTGAATGCCCTGAAATGGTGAGCCAAATTTTGCCTCTCCTTACTTACATTGTTGATGTCAGAGATTATATCTTAAACATGGGGACTCTGACTAAAATACCTTTGCACTGAGGTTAATTTTGTTTTCATCATGAATCAGGGAAATAAAAGGACAAAATGACATGGAGTGGGTTTTATTTATTTTACTTTAAGGAGAAAGAGAGACAGAATGAAAGAAAGAGAGAGAGAGAGAGGAATGGAAAAGAGAGAGGGCAAATCTTTTAGTCTAAAGGAAATTAATGGATAAGAAAGTTTGTACTTAAGAATCACACCCTGGCACATTCCAGGAGAAGAGTCCAAGTTGTTAGGAAGTACAGACCCATTTTTTTTTTTACATGTCTGGAAAGACACCATTTGACCTATCTAGCTAGCATTAAAGACATAGATTGTATAATTACACAGTATTATACTGTTTCAATCACACAAGTAAAACTGACAAGCATGTTTAATCTGAGCTGACAAAAAAGCATAAATTACCATTTTGTATTAGTGTAAAGTGTTTAGACCAATCTGTCTGCAAAAGGCCAGTTCAGGCTTCAGTGGGCAAATGCTGGTGCTAGAGGATGGGGTTTGGGTTCTGGAATGAAATAGTCTGAGAGCCTAAGCCTTCAGCAAAGAGTTTTAGAAAATCTCATGCTGTAGATTAAAAATACAGTCAATTACTGAGATGGAAATTAAGGCAAATACCACCAGGGGATGGAGTTCTCGCTCACAAGGATTTATAGGATAGGGTGAATAGAAAAAATGATCAATAAAAATATTATTAACTTAAAGTTTTCTTAGAGGGACTATAGTTTGCTGCAGAATATTGAAGAGACTGAGAGCCAGAGATCTGTGGCATAAACCTCCTATTTCTTGTGGACTCCTTCAAGCTTCAGTAAAACCTAGTTTATGTAAGGTAATATAACAATAATTCTCTTCATTTCAGAGAAACATGTAAATATTGCTTAAGCTTATCTAGGTAATTTACTCATTTCCTGGGATGATTGTGTAGTGCAAGGAAGGCCTTTACTAACTAAAACCAAACCTAAACAAAATCTTCAACTACTCGTAATTCATGCTGCCACTTCTGGGAAAAAAATAGATCAATCATAAGAAAACAAGCTGAGATTAAAGATTGAATTTAAAAAAAAAACATTTTTAAGATTCATACTACATTTTTTCCAAATAATTAAAAGGACTTAATATCCAATTATAATCATCCTCAGCCAACAAGTTTTCCTAACATGTTTCAAATGATTTTTCAATATAGCAAGAAATAGTGTTACGTTAATGAAGATCCTATTGGAAACTCAATCCAAGTTGGATCACGTAAGTGACTTCCACAGTTGAATTTGGCTGATCAGATCCTGCTCTCCATCGTTTGACTCAGTTCCTATGTATTGGACTTGACATTCAGACATTGTGTTGTGACAACAATTACTGTCATCAGTCCCATAACCAGCTTCTTCTACATTCAAATACAGAGGAAAGAAGGAAAAAGTAGGTATCTACCTCTCTCTCAGCAGTCACATCAACAGTCTTAGGATACATATAATTGGTATTGAATCTCTGTGCCCAAGAACCTATGACTCTCTGATGGGACAAACCCAGGACAGCAAATACTAAATAACACTAAAGTTATTAACCACTCATTCATTCATGAGTTCTTTGACCATATAGACTTGGTTCTTATGGTTTTCCTTCTACCCACCATTTTAAAGAATCCCTGGCACATAGTAAACACCAAAGAAAAGTTTCAGTAACTGGAGTGATGTTTTTGATGAGGTATAAAAATGACAAATCTATTGGGAAAAAAAAATTGAATTTAAGTTGGCAGCAGGAAGCCCAGACCGAAATGAATTTCAGACAGGGGTTACATGAGATAAAAACATCATTTCTTGCTTTCCATGGAACACTAAGTTCTTGAAATGTTTGGTGAGGAAATGAGTTTGGGAAATGATGATTGCTATATCCTTCTCTTGTTGATTCACAAGAGTTATTACCATATTAAAAACTCCAAGAATCCCATGAGTAATTAAGACTGGTTTACTTTGTTATTAATGTTCCCAAATTTACATGTTGAAGGATTTGTCATAGAATTCATTTGAGCTGGAGTCTTACAAAGTAGGGCTACAGAAATGACTAAGTGGTTGGCTTTGGTGGGCAATAGTGAATTTTCAGACATATTAGGACATAAAGATAAAACTTCAAACAATATCAATGTTTATAAGAGGAATTTACTAAAATAAATCATTGAAGGATGTAATACTGCAAAACTGTAAAAGTGTTTACTGGCATGCAAAGGAGTCCATGGTATGTAATACATATGAAGTATGTTATAAACCAAATGTGCATTGTCTCATATAATTTTTGGTTAATAAGCAGTAAGCTGATATTTGTCCATGAAGAAAACCTCTCTGAAGTTGTAGTACAAAAAGATAAAAAATGGAAAAGTGTTTATGGCTGATTTTTATTTTCTTCTTTGAATTTCTTGCTGTATGTGTGTTTTTGGCTAGGTATTTCTATTTGCTGACTATGATCATGTATTGCTTTTATAAAAAAAAAGTCTTTTGCTCAGTTTAATTTGTCTCAAAACTTACATAGTATTAAGTATCATTGTCCTGCTTTGTGTGCTTTCATTTCCTAATTTGAGCATAAATTGATGCACTTTTAACATCAGGCACAATTTCAAACTCATATGGCTTTATTCTTTCTTCAAAAATAAAACTACTTGTAGGTGCTACAAAAGTCAAAAAGAAAGGCTTGTAGGCAGAGCACTTCAAAAAGTCCTCAACCAATTCATATTTTAGCTGCCTCAGTACCAGATTTCAATGAAGCACATGAATCAGGACAACCTGACATTAGCATCAGTCCAACAGAGATGTCAAAAATATAGGGTACAATTAGGAGCTGAAAAATAACAAAGTGATGGACTATCATCAAATCACAGCAGAGATTATAATAGCACTTGACACTAGCCACCTAATGAAACTGATTGAACAATTCAGTGACTTTTATTTCAGGAGTGAGCCAGTGAGGCTGGGGAAGCACCTCCACAGGCAAGGCAAAGATGGAATCCTTGATAGAATACCTTCAAAGGGAGCTCTTTTCTAACTACTAAATTGGAATAACACTGTCTTAGTCTGCGGTTAGCAGAAACTTGTGCTGTGCATTATTATGTCAAGGATGCACCAGGCAGAAAGACTGGATGTTTACATCCAGATTGTGAAATAAAGTCAGTTCATCATCCAGGAAAGGCCCCAGAGACATTGGAAACTTCTCACCTTTGGTCTCAAAATTTTTTCTCTGTCTGATGTTACATCCATATAAAGACAGAATTACTTCCTAGATATGAGAGAAACATGCAGATTATGGCATGGAAATTGTCTTGCCTTTTTTTCCAATGGAAAAGTAAATGACAAAGCCCCAATATGAGGAAGAATAGCAAATTATGTTAGGATCAGTTCTGACTGAAAAATCTGGGAGCTATGGGGTGGGCAAACACTGAATGGGCTTTTTCACTGATGCATTATTATGAACAATTTCAACATATAGTAGAACCGAATGAATAGTACAATGAGCACTCATCTGCCCGTAAGCTAGATGTGGGATTTGTTTATACGCTCTCATACTTGATTTATTTACATAGATGTTCAATCTGTTTTCCTGAACCACTTATAAGTAGTTTATGAGAATCATGACATTTCATTTCTAAATTCTCCCTTATGCATCTCCTTTAAAAACATAAAAAAGATAAAACAAAATTTTAAAAATCTATCTATATAAACAAATGACCATTATCATGGCTGATAAAATTAAGGAAAATCTCTCATGTCACGCAATTTTTTACCCTATACAAATTTCATTACATCAATTGTTTTGCTTTCAAAATAACTTTTAAAGATGGTCTTTTAAAATCAGAACCCATTCAAAGTTTTTAGTCTGCATGTGGTTTTCTTTTAATCTAGAAATGGCCCCTCCCTTTTTTAACCTAATGAAATTAAGTTTTTGATCTAATCTGACCAGTTGTCTTACAACAAATCACACATTTTGTATTTATCTGATTATTTATCTCACATATTTTGATTTTCTTCCCATTATACTTCTATTAGTTGCCTGAAATTTGATTAGATTCATATTAAATATTTTAACATAATATTTAAGAGAAACATTTGACTTCATAGCATATCAAGTATATACCGACCATGGTGTTGCTCCTTATTCCTGATGACATCAATTTGATTAATTGAGGTACAAGTTAAGATCATTTCATTGTAAAGTATATTTTTTGCCTTTTGCAAATCCATGTGGTCATATTCTAGGTCTTTTGCAACCATACCACTCCAATTAATATATTATCCATTGATACTTGGCTCATGAATCAACTATTTCTTATTTCAAAGAGTGACTTTATGATTTTCACTATTTCTACATTTATTGCATGGTAGTCTTTAAAATTGAAGAATATTCTTTCAATATTCTTTGAAATTGAAGAAATACAGCCCAGTATCTGTAATGTCCAAACTACAGTACAAAATTTGTTGAAATACAAAGCAACAGAAATTGTGACCCATACTCAAAAGAAATCATGGAGCCAACCTGCAATGCTAGAATTAGCAGCCAAGAACTTTAAAACAGCTAATAAATCTAATGCTCAACCACCTAAAGAAACATATAGTCATGATAAGTAGGAAATCTCAGGAGAAGAACATAACCTTTTTTAAAAAACAAAAGAACAAATTTGGAAGGCCTACAGTTCTCAAATGAAAAACTGACTGCAATGTTATAATCGAAGGAATGGAGTAATGGCATAGGATAGACAGCTAGATCAATATAACAGATCTGAGAGATCGGAAATGAGCCCTTCCTTGTATGGTCAACTGATTTGCCATAAACATGCAAGCAAGTGATCCAGACACATCTAGATATCTATATGCAAACAATTACAAAATTTTTAGAATTTTACCTCACATAGTACACAAAAATTAACTCAAAATGGACCATAGACCTAAATTTGAGAGCTAAGACTCTTAGAATGAAATCTTCATGATTTAGGGTTAAGCCAAATTTCTTAGATGTGACACCAAAATCACAACCAATAGAAGAAAAATATTGATAAATTGGTTACAAAAAATTTTGTACTTTAAAGAGCTATTAGGAAATAAGCGATAAGTCAGACTTGAGAGGAAATATTGTGTTATATCCAGAATAGACACACAATAAAACACTTGCACTGTAATAAAAAGACAACTAACCTAATGAAAAGAAAAAATGGCCAATATTTGGAAGAGATGTTTCACTGCAAAGGATATGTAGAAGTCCAGTTAGTACATGGAAAGATGCTTGATAAAATACCACCTCACATCCATAAGAATGTTTATCATTACAGACAGCCTAACAAGTGTTCAAGTTCATGCAGAGAAATTAGATCCCCGTACACTATGAATGAGAATGTAAAATGGTGTAATCACACTGTGGAAAAGTTTCTTAAATATTAAAGATAAATTTACTATATTGCCAAATTCTGCTCCTAAGCATGTACACAAGAGCAAAATGTATGTCCACAGCATATTATGCATTAATGAATATAGCAATATTATCCACAATATCCCTAAATGGAATCAACCTCAAATGACCATTAATTGTGAATACAGTAGATAAGTAAAATATGGTACTTTCAGATAATTAAGATGTATTTAGCAGAGCCGGGCGTGGTGGCTCACGCCTGTAATCCCA
>RJWT010039505.1:0-12654 GCA_004365215.1 Cuniculus paca | reverse complement strand
CCCCAGTTTCTCAGAAAGTGACTGTTTGGAGACAGGGATTTTTAAGAGGTGATTAAGGTTAAATGAGGTTACCAGGGCGGGTCCTAATTCGCAAGACTAGGGTCCTTCTGAAAGGAGATGAGGACCCAGGTGCACATAGAGGTCAGTCCTGTGAGGACACAGGGAGAAGACACCACTGGAAGCTAAGAAGGCAGCCCTCAGGAGGATCCAGCCCTGTGACACTGGGATCCCCACCTTTCACCTTCAGTGACCGTCTGTTGTAGAAGCTGTCCAACCTATGGTGCTTTGTGATGGCGGCCTAGCTTGTTCTACTCAGGCTGCTGTACCAAAATATAGCAGACTGAGTGGCTTATAAGTGCCAGAATTCCTTCCTCACTATCCTGGAGGCCAGAAGCCCAAGATCATGGCCCTGGTGGACCTGGTGTCTGGTCATGGCTGCTTCTGGGCTCACAGACAGCATCTTCACACTTGTCCTAATGGAGCAGAAGAGCACGGGGCTCTCTTCCTCCAGGCTTAGAATACTTCTAAGCAACTCCCCAAAGCCCCACCCCTTACAACACCACAGGGGGATTAGGCTCCCACCTGGGGGGATGCAAACATTTGGCCCAGCACCCACAAGCAAACCAGTGCAGAGTTCCCTTCTGCCCTGCCTGCATCCCAGCCCTTTAGTCCCGTCCTCTGTCAGCCAAGGACACTGAAAGGAAGGACTCCTCCAACATCCCATCCACAGCCTCTGACTGTCACCCCAGACTGGCTTTCATCAGGGAGGTGCCATGAGCTGCAGTACCACACCTGACTCCTTGGTGGCACACAGGTAGGGGCCTCGCTAGCTGGAGACCATGGATAATCACATGACCAGCTGCACGAGGGTCTCCACGGCAGTAGAATTTCTGTTTCACCACTACTCTTTTCCCTGCACCAGCAACAGGGTCTGGCATACAGTAGGTGTTTAATAATATAGGTAAATGAAGCAATAATTCACGAATTTCTCAGCCCCCACTGCTCATTCTATGAATGAGAGCTCAAGACCATGCACTGGCTTCTTGTGGCAACCCATAAGAAAGAGCCCTGGAGATGGGGATACAAGAGTAGGTGCTTGCTAAATGCCAGCTTCATCCTATCTCTGGTTTGTGCTGCAGTGGCCTGAGATGCCCCTGTGCTGGGACCACCCACTCTGCCTCAAGTTCTGGAAGCCTCTGTGGTCCTTGCTGGGCCTCTGCGCTCTGAGGTTGTGAACGGGAGTAGTGGAAGTGTCCCCACCTCCCCTGGAGCGATGGCGTCAGAGGAGCTGAGAATGAAGTCTTCCCTCTCCTCCTCCTCACCCCCTGCTCGGTTTGATGGGCTCCAGTGAGCAGTATCAGCCAGCCCGGTTTATTTTTAATCACATGATTACCCAGGGTCTTTTGTCACTGAAACAGTTTAATTGGGAGCTGCAGCCTCCTACACCAGGGCTGTGGGGTGAGACAGCAGCCTCACATGGAACCAGTCCTTTCCTGGGGGAGCTCTGGGCACCCAAAGCCATCTTGGCCCATCAGGCAGATGGGGGAGAACCAAAGCCCTCATGGGGAATGCTCCTTGGGGGGCTGTAGTCCCAGCCAGGTGGCACCCACCAGTGTCAGCCAGAAACAGATTATGACCAAGGCTGTTTTTGATGGACAACAAAGTAGAGGGGATGAGGTTTAGCTGTGTTAGCGCTTGCTTAACTGTTCATCCCATCAATTCTCACTCAGCTCTTGCATCTATTCAGCCTTTCAATTCACCCATTGTGTACTTGTGCCTACCAGGTCCCTTCTCCTACCTGCAGACATATGCAGATTCCCAGAGGTGTTGCCTCTTCATCCATCCATCCACCCAGACATTCACCATCCACCCATCCATCCCATACAGTGGTCTACTGTCACTGAGCACCTAGCAGGTATACTCTTTCACTTGTAAACTCACTCAGATTCCCGGAGGTGCTGGCTCCTAATCCATATCCACCTGTCCATCCATCCATCCACCCACCTACCTGCCCACCCATTCATCCCCCATTTATTCAACTACTCATGCTTCCCACCTACCCATGTATCCATCCAGTGATTTGTCTTCTCATTCATTCACTATACATTGAACATCTGCCAGGTACCTTTCTGACCTTCCGATCCACTCAGCTACCTAGGTGTTATCTACTCATCAAATCACCCCATATATCTACCCAGCCACCACCCATGCATCTTCCCCATACATTTATCTACTAAGGTACCTTCTAGGGACCTCCTCTTACCTTTAAGTCCACTCACTTTTTTAGAAGTGACATCTACTCGTTGTCCTCTTCATCCCACACCTCACCATAAACTAAGTAGCTAATGCTCACCCATCAAGGAGATGCAGAGGAAACCTACTACGTATTAGCAATAGCTGCCTTGGGAAGCAGTTACATCAGGTGCTACCCCTTGTTCCTAAGGAGACATAGTTGGCACGAGGACAGTAAAGGACCAGAAGATGCATTTGGCCCCAGTGGCCCATCAGGAAGCAGCCCCTGTAGTGGGCTGCTTCCTGATGATTGAACTCACGACCTTGCACTTGCCGGGCAGGTGCTTAGATCGCTGAGCTAGATCCCCAGCCCTGAGTTCGATCCCTGGTACCAAAAAAAAAAAAAAAAAAAAAAGACCAAGGGCTCCTTCCCTGCTCCTAAAGCCATGGCTCAAGGTAGAAGTTTGGGGTTTTTTTGGGGGTGTGTGTGTGTGGAACCCATGGCCTTATGTATGCTAGGCATGTGCTGTACCCAAGAGTGATACCCCACCTAGAGACTTTTTCTAAGGGAAGAATACTGTTTCCCAGTGCAGGTCCAGGCCAGGTCCAGGCAGATTTCTTTCTATTAAAAACAATCAGAAACCAACCATCACTGTTGGCCTGGAAATCCCAGCCTCAGAAATCATAGTCCATTTCTTGGCCACCCCGGATGGCTTTGCCATCTCCTAATCCAGGACTTCTCAGCATGACAGGGAGGCAGGCCTAGGATGGGGGAAGAATGTGAGCACTAATCTGTTTAGATTCAAAGGGACACCAATTCAGAGCAGTGAAGCCACCGCTGCCCACAGGGCAGTGCTGTCCCTGGCCGTCAGCGATAAGCAGCGAGGAGGGCAGCCTGGGGAAGGCTCTGCCCACAGCTGCTCCTGGGCCCTAAGGAGGCTGAGAGAGATTAGAACTGATAAAAGCAAAGCCAGGGCTGGGAGGGGGTGGGGTCCATGCCCGGATGACTTGCATGTATTTTGTCAACCCAGCTTTTAGCCCCATGCTTTCTGTGACCTTCTCGAAGTAGAAGGTCATAGTCTGCCTGAACATGTACTCATGTTGTCTCACGGGTAAGATTTGGAAACGGCTCAGAACCTGAAGGTGGGGACCACCCGAGGACCTCACGGACCAGCTGGGCTGCGCTGTGCATGCAGAGGCCAACAGGGCTGGCATGGCAGTGTTAAAGGGGACCCTCAGAGGAGCTGCCCAGAACATAGGACCAAGGAGGTAGATGCTGCAGGAATAACCCCTTCAGACGCTACTGATGCCATTGACTGAGTGATTGTGTCCCCTCAAGTTCATACACTGAAACCCTGGTACCCACAGCGATGGTGTTATCAGGTGGGAGGTGATTAGGGTTAGAGGAGGTCATGTGGGGGATCTCGTGATGGGATTAGAGCTTTCATAAGAAGAAACAGGAGAGATACGAATGAGAAGGGGATGGACCCCAGGAAGTGAGCCTACACCAGGAAATAGCGCAACCCCTGCACCTTGATCTTGGGCTTCCAGCCTCTGAAGCCCTGAATATATTTCATTGCCTAAGCCACCCAGTCTGCAGTGTTTCTCTTATAGCAGTCTTAGCGAAGAAGGTGACATGATTAATACCCAGCACTTTGTCCACCAGGCATTTGCAGTGCATACTGTGGGGTTAGCTGGAATGAGCACACAGGTGCACACAATCCAGAGGGTTGTAGTTTGGAGTTGCCCCACAGAGCCAATCAGTACGAGTGCTCACCCCCAGAGAAGGGCTGGAGAGTCCTGGAGAAGCAGCTCCATGTGTCACCTTCCCCTTCCTGCAGGCTGGATCTGTAGATCCTGGTCACCTCGCAGTTCTACTCAGCTCCCACATTCCCTGCCTCAAATCCTATAGATTGTGGCTCAGAAATGTCTCCATCCATCACATTTCCTTCCCTTCTTTTCCAATTGGGCTCTCATAATATCCCTGATTGCTTTCTATGGCCCTGCCAAGCCCAGCTCCATGTGCCTTGGGGTTCTCTTCCTACCATGCCCACTGATCTAGACCCCCACGCAGGGTTCCCTCTGGGCTCTGCACTGGGTTGGGGCACTTCATTCTTCTGGCCTCTACTAGCATAGTGGCCACCAAAGATATGTGCACATCCTAATTCCCAGGATTTGAATAGGGCCTTACTTGGAAAAAGGTCTTCACTGATGTCATTAGGTTAAAGATCTTGAGTTGAGATCACCCTGAATTAGTCACATGGGTCCTAAATCCAGTGGTGAGCATCCTTATAGGAGAGAGAAAAGGGGGCTTATGTATAACAGAGGAGGCCCCTGGACCACAGAGATAGGTGAGATACCAGGTGGGATGTCTAGAATGCCTGGAGTTGGAAGAAGCAGGAAGGATGCTCCCGAGACCCTCTGGAGGGACCGTAGCCCCACAGATACCTTGATTTGGGACTTTTGGACTCTAAGCGTGAGATAATACATTCCTAGTGCCCTCAGTCACCCCAGCCTATGATCCTTTGTTACAACGGCCCCAGGAAACTTGTCTTCTGAAGCTGGAGAAGCCTGAGGGACAGAGAGGCCACGAGAGGTGCTTGAGAATGCACAGTTCACACACCTGCGCCGAAGTTCCTTGCCTCTCTGTTGCCCAGTAAGACACGAAGCCAATCAGGAGCCCAGCAAGCTCCCAGTCACCGCAGTATCCCTGCCCTCCAGGGATCTTCCAGCCCATCTAGGACACTCTGTCTTCTAGCTAACCTGTGCTCAGCTGTGGTTTCGCCTTTCACTTCCAGCCAGCTCTAAACCGTGCACTGGCCCTCTCTTCAACAGGCTTGTGGTCATCTCTGTCTGTCTCCCTTCAGGACTTCAGAGTGGCTCCAGGCCACATGCAGCTAAACTGAGTCACACCTGCTCCCCATTGGTCTTCCTCTGGAGATAAACTTGACTAGACTATGACTATACCATAAAAATGTAAACATTAACAAACATGCAAGCTATTTTATTTTATTTATTTATTTTTGTCTTTTTGAGACAGGGTCTCCCTATGCAGTTCTGGCTGGTCTTGAGCTCACTATAGAGCCCAGACTAATCTCAAACTTGCAAGGATCCTCCTGCCTCAGCCTCCCATGTGCTGGGATTACAGGCGTAGGCCACCATGCCCAGCTGGTCAAGCTATTTTACATTGTAATAAGTCCCGCAAGGAATTCTTCCCTATAGTCTCTGTGACAGAATGCTAGTGCCCCCAGAGAAGACATCTTTATTCTCATTTTATAGATGAACAAATGGAAGCCTAGTGACTGGCTGAAGATCATGGCCCAAGGTCGACAGCAGAGGTAGGATGAGATCTTGAAAAATCTGTGCACTTGTTCCACAAAGTAGTATGTACAGACGGTCCCTGATGTGCAACTTTTGACTTCAAAATCATGCAAACACAGTTTGCGGAAAGTCGAAACGATCCTTTGGATACTGAGTTTTGATCTTTTTCAGCCATGTGTGGTCTGAGACTCTCAATATTGAGCTAGGGCCTGGGGCATGGAAGGAGGGCCGGGCAGCCCTCTCATAGCTCTTTCTTCAATGCAAGCCCAAAGGCTGCCCAGGAAGCTGACTTCCAAATCCCAAGGCCACTTTGCAAGTCATTGCTGATTACTCAACTGTCTGCCAGGGCCAAGACAAGAAAACTCAGCTCCCAGGCTTCTGGGTGTCCTAGCAGACGGCAGACAGAACCTTGGGAGCCCAGGAATATCGGGCTGTGAAAGGACTTTTCCATCAGCAGAAAACAAGATCATATTCTCTAGGCTGGTAATTGCCTGTTTCTGCCCTCCTGCCTGTATTATAAGCTTGCTTCTGCTTTTCAGCATGACTCCTTGTCCCAGCCTGAACGACTGATTGGGAGAGTGCTCCTCTGTGACTGCAGCAATCATCGCTCTTTGTGGCTGCTCATGGTTTGAGCACTGGCCTCTCAGACCACTCTCTGCCGTGCCTCCAAGGAATGGCCAAGTACACAGTGAGCCAAGTGAACAGTCACCTTCAGGACTACCCTCTGCACAGCTGTCAGATAACCAGGATAAGCATCCACATCTCAGAACTGGCTGGAATAAGAGATCCCGAAGCCTACTGTGGCCTGCTTTGCACCTGGGGTACTTCTGCATGGGGTCCACTCCTCCTGGGAGAGCTCTTCTGTCTCCATTCTGTCCATTCCCTTTCTCCATGCCTGGTCAGCCCGCCATGCACCTCTCAAACACTCCCAACAGAGTCCTCACTGTGCCCCCACCCAGGGGCCTGTTCATGTCAGTGCCTAGTACCACACCTGGCAAGGAGACAGCAGTCTGGTGTCACCTTGCCCTTCACATCCACTTCCTGCTCAAGAAAAATAGAGAAGTGGAGGACTTGGCCATGGTCACAAAGTCAGAAGAGAAGGACTCAAGGCATGTTTCCTGGCTCTGGGCTGAGCCCATCCACTCTGCAGTGCTGGGAGGTCTTCTAGCCCCTAGGAACCCCAAGTTGCTCCTGGAACAGAGCAGCAGACATGGCTATGCTACAGGTATAACAGAACAAATTGGCAGTGGTGGTCTTATGCCTTGAGATGTCACAA
Source organism: Cuniculus paca (assembly GCA_004365215.1). Lineage (NCBI taxonomy): Eukaryota > Metazoa > Chordata > Mammalia > Rodentia > Cuniculidae > Cuniculus > Cuniculus paca. The sequence continues at coordinate 5,825 of RJWT010039505.1, read as the reverse complement.
TCCTAAGGTTCCAGTGAAATAAGACCCTATGGGTAGAATTTCTTGATTATGAGGTTCTTTTCGCCACAGCAAGTAAATTCAGAGCAGGCAGAATTTACCAGGAGGTGGGCTGCTCCCTTCCTGCCCTGCAGCTGTGGGTGGTTTCTCTGCTGGGGTCCAGTGCTCCCTAGGGGGATTGCTGGTGGATGGGGGAGGGCACAGGAAAAAAATGCAGCCTAGGATCAGAGAAGGCCAGCATCCAAAGGGGCCTCAACAGCACCAGATCCATCAGTGCCCCCTAGTCTACTCAGATCTAACAGACCATGTATAAAATAAATCCTTTATAATGCTACCCCTTATATTGTCCCAGAATAAACTCATAGATAACAGAACCTTCCTGTATATTCAGTCCCAGTATAATTCCTCCTAACTGGAAGATGCAGGCAAAGCAGAAGAAGGAAGTAGTTTACAATAAAATCATCTACATTTCCATATGAAATGCTGCCACCTATATATAGAGTCACCACAAATATGAAGCCACAGAGCAGAATAAGCAGGTGACTCCCTCCCCTCCCACCAGCTCCACTGCTATCAGTGCACAAGTGGAAAAAGACTCTTGGAAAAGTTCCAAATTAAAACCTGGCACCAGCAAGTTCTGTTCTCAGGACAAGGGTGCACGGGTGTTACAGAACAACTAGGCCACTGATAACTCCCCACACTGGCAGAATCTATCAACAACAATCGTAATGTACTTCACAATAGAAACTAAATGACTCCAAGCAAACAAAGAATGACTTGCAGATTCTGAAGAGTAAGCAAGAGCAGTTAGAAGGCCAGGGTGAGGTTCCATCTTGTGGCCTTTGCCCTCCAGGCCGGCTGCACACATGGGGTAGGTGTAGCACGGGTCGTTCAAGTCCCAAAAGAAGCCTCCTGTCTTTCTAGCTAAAGGAATCAGGGAAAGAGGCTTGAACAACTGTGGCTAGTACTTGGGGTGAGAGAAAAGTTCTGGAAAGAAGAAAGGCAGAGGAAGGAAGTCCTTAATTTAGAGTATACATCTGCAAGGGTCTCAAGCTGACCTTGAATCATATACGTGCATATATATATTATGCAACAAATTCAAAGGAGCATAGCAAAAGCTTAAGTGATTGAACAGAGACTTCACTGAAGGTGAGACAGAGTCTATGGTTTGAGTGTAAACAGAGTAACAAGTCACAGGAGTCTAGTGGCTCAAAAAATCATGAGCGTTCTTTAGAGGAATATAACAGAACCCAGAATCTATATAACAAATATGATGTCAAGCAAACAATACAAAATGGTCAGGGGAATATGACTCATTGTCAAGAGAAAAGACAACTGAGTGATTCTAAGCTTGAGAGGCGCATGCTAGCATCCACAGATGCTAGAATTAGTAGGCAAAGACATTAACCCTGTTATCCACCATTTCAATGAGGCAAGGAAAATGAACTTGAAGCTTTCATAAAAAAAATTTAAATGTAAATCTTGGAACTGAAAAATGCAATATCAGGAAAAAATGCAATGCATGGTCTTACTAGTAGAGATGGTAGAGAAAATTGAATTTGAAGATACACTGATAGAATTTCTTCTGAATAAAAGAAAAGAGACAAAAAAGTTAAGTATCAGTGTTCCAAAGGTCAATATAAAAGATCCAAGAACTAGGTAAAAGGAATCACAGAGGAGGAGGCACCAGAAATACTTTAAGAAATGATGGAGGAAAACTCCCCAAATTTGATGATAGAAGTGAATGTATAGATTCCAAAGGCTCAGTGAGGGTTTTAGTTCCAGGAAAGACAGAGGGAGCATGCCACACTGTGTCTCTCCAATGGATGCAGCTAATCACCTAGAGAGATACAGGACAGTAACATGAGGATCCTGAAAAATAAACAGCAGCAGGCAGATTGGAGAAAGAGACTTGATTCCAAAGTACTACCGAAAAGACTGTGAGTTCCCATTTTCTTTCCTTGCATGTCACCTGGTTGGGATTCAAGTGCAGTCTGAAAAGTACAAATCCATACCAGGTGCAGATAAAAAAGAGCCTCAAGGTGAGTCTTGGCTTTCTGAACCAAGGAATAAAGGGAGTTCTAAGATTCGAGAACATGGTGGTGATGGTGGTGGGGATCTTCCCTTCCATTTTAATATATTGCATTTCCTCCCCCTATAGTTCCAGGAAATCCTACCATTGCACATTTGCAGCGGCAGCTGGGTAGGCACCTCAAACTCTGGAGAAAGGGAGTCATTCTCTGTAGCCAAGGGAACTTGTGGTTCAAAACTATAAGTGAGTTTCCATTGCTTTTTTCCCCCTCTCTATTCTCCTGCCATTGGTTGTGGATGAAGATGCATCTGCAGTAAATCTACAACAAAACTGGAAAATTAAAGCCTCAATTTTCATTTGGAGGCCTGTAAAATGGGTCCCCAGGGATGTGGAAACTGTCAGGGAGATTGTGGTAAGGAGGGCCCAGAAGGGAGATCTTAGAGTTCCATGTGAACTTCTAGGCTCAACATCAAGGTGCGTATGTGCAGATATGACCTCAGACAGCATACTGATGATCTCAAGAGTTGAACTAAGAGATAAAAACCACTACCATCTTGGAACAAATCTGACCAGCAAAAAAAAGAGTTTAGAAACTAAATTGACATACATCTCATAAAAGGTGGCTTCAAACTTGGAGATAGATCCCAATCAAATAAGTGTTCAAACCATTCTTTTCCATGGGATTTAGATAAGACAAGCATAAGAGATTTTTTTCAAAATGTCTAGGACCTGAGCTAAACTTACTTGGAAAACACATAAAGAACTAGAAATACGGCAATGCCTAAGAGAAACTACACACATGAGACAAATGAGAATGTAAAAGAGGAAAGTGTCAATGTACATGAAGACAGATCAGTAGAAACCATCCAATATGAAGCACAAAGAGAATCACATAAACATACAGATTCTAGAAACTTGGTGCTCCTGAAACAGGATTAACTCAAGATTACCTGTCCAGAGACATCTTAATCAAAGTGCTAAAGATGGGGGAAAAAAATCCTGAAAGCAGCTAGAGAACAAAGACACATTTCCGAAAGGATAAAACTCATTTGATAACTACAGATCGCTCATCAGAATCCATGGTGGGGGGGCAGCGGGCAGTGGAACAGCATTTGTCGTGGCTGCTTCCCACAGCCCCGCATGCAGTGGATGTGCCCTTCAGGAGTAGAGGGTCCGTCAGGAGAGTCTCAGAGAACTGCTTCTAGCTGGCCAATTCTAAGAGCAGCGCTGAAGGAAATCCCCCCAGCAAGACTGCAGATGAGACTACAGGGAGACTTTGAAAATGAAGAGTAAAGGAAGTGCACACTAAATATCTGTGTAATTGACCGCTCTTCCCGCCCTGTGCATGTTAAAATATTTATGGTGATTTGTAATAAATTTTCCAGTAGTTTTCAATATCCATAGATTTAACACATTTAACAGAGCTAGCAACATAAGGGGAAGAGAATGAAGATGTGAAGAGGTGTGCACAGTGGAGAGGTTTTTACATTACACACGTGGTAAAGTATTAATTTTAAGTAAACTGAAAGGCTTAGTATGTGCATGGAAATCTCTGAGCAACCAAAAAAACTCACATGAATAGAGCAAAAACCTCAAGGGGTAAATTAAAATGGAAAAGGAACATATTCAAATAATCCAGAAATGACCAGAAATGAAAAAAGGAGAACAAAGTGGGAGACCAAATAAGAAAGAAATAAAATAGTAAGCACAAATAATTATATTGATAATTACATTGTACTTAAATGGCCTAGGCATGTCAAATAAAAGAGATTACCAGAATGGACTTTTAAAAAACTGTCCAATGATATATAGTCTACAAGGAATCCAATTTGTATATAATGACACAGGGCAATTAAAAGTAAAAATATAGAGCAAGATAAACACACACTAATAGAAAACTATAGTGGCCATGGTAATGTCTGACAGAATAGCCCAAAGTACAGGAAGATGAATTCTCTAAGAAGACACATGGTCCTAAATGAACATTGTCTTAGTCATTTTCCTGTCACTGGGACAAAATACCCAACAGCCACAACTTAAAGGAGGAGAGATTTATTCTGGCTCCAAGGCAAAAACAACTTGGTGGAAAGATCTGGTGGAGGTAAAGGTGTTTACCCCATGGCAGCCAGGAAGCAGAGAGAGAAAGAAGATGCCAAGGACAAGAATACCCCTTTCTAGGTATATAAGTGACTTTTCCCATTGCTGAGACAAAATACCCAATACCAGAGGCTAAGGGATAAAAGGTTTATTTAGCTCACAGTTTGTAGAGGTTTCAGTCCATAATTGACTGGCTCCAAGGCAGGGTGGCATGGCAGAGGGGCATCACAGAGGAGAAACAGTCCATGGCAGGGCAGGGCAGGAAGAAGGCAAAGAAGAATGTGATGGCGGTGTTGGTGGCAGCAGCAGCAAGCCTTCTCTCTCTCATATTCCATCCAGTAGCCCCCACACCCATAGTGGGGTACCCTTAAATCCAGCATTCCACCCTTAATCCCTGCATCAAACATCCTAGATTCAGCCACCTCCAAAAAGCCCCATGGGAGGTTCTGGGGCAACATCTAGATACAAGCCATAGCACCAAGTCCCACACCCAGTAGTCTACCTCCGACCAGGCCCCTAGCAGCCTCCAACCTCCTAGCAACACATTTGGCACCTCCATAATCCAATCCCATTCCACACATGTGAGAATTTAGGGGAAATTTTAAATCTAAACTATAACAAGCATATACCCAAGATCGGAACTCCAAAGCATGTAAATCAAAACCTGACAGAACTGAAAGGTGAAAAAAGGGAAACATTCCCAGAATCATTGGAAAACTTTAATATTCTCCCCTCTGTGATTGACAGATTAGTAGTAGAGAACAAGTCAACAGGGCTATATACATCTTTGAAAAATATCATCCAAAGGATGTAATTGACATTGCAGAACGCTCTACTCAACAACAGCAGAATGCATACTTTTTTCAAGATAGGCCATATCCTGAGTCATAAAATGAGAAAAAGAGCAAAATCAATTTTACACAGAGTAAAATAATAGAAACGAGGACAGAAATCAATGAACTAAAAACAAGGAAGAAAGAATAGAGAAAAATTCATGAAACTAAAAGCTGGTTCTCTGGAAAGATCAACAAAATTGATAACATCTTAGTCAGATTGATAAAGAAAAAGAACACACAAATTACCCAAATCAGAAATGCAAGGTGGCAGCTCTAATAACAGAACTGTAAAAGACAAGAAGGTTATAGTATGAACAACTCTGCTCAAATAAGTTTGATAATTTAGGTAAAATGGGCTAATTCTTTGAATGCTGCAAAGAATTCACCCAGGAAGAAATAGATAATACAAACTGTCTTACATCCAGCAAAGCTTTTTGAAGCTTTTGAAATCCAAAAAAGGCATCTTCAGACTCCATAGTTTCACTGGGAGTTTTACCAGTCATCTCAAGAATGCACAAGGTTCTACACAATCTCTCCTAGCTGTTTCCTAAAGGGTCACTTTCCAAATCCTTGCAGGGGGCAGCATTATCCTGACATCAGAACCAGACAAAGGTCAGCATGGGAAAAGAATAACCGATATCTCCTGTGAAAGGAAACACAAGGGTCTTCAATGATAAACTAGGAAATCAAGTCCAGCAACATAGAAAAGGGATGCAATACCATGATCCATTGCATCTTACGTGGGGAATGGATGGCTGGTTTAATGCAGATGCCTCTGGACCATGGAGCACCTTTATGTTCTGATAAACCATCACAAGTGGGAAACACTTTAAGTGGAAAATTCACTGACTATACCTGCCCTG
>RJWT010039504.1:0-12655 GCA_004365215.1 Cuniculus paca | reverse complement strand
CACCACCACACCCAGCCTCAAAGCAAAGTTCTTACTCAGGGTCTGTGGATGGGGAACTTAGTCAGGGAAGTTTTTATTTTGGTTTTCACTGACTTCCACATTTCCTTAATTATAAATGTAGGCAACAAACACCAGTATAGCTATTCCTGTGACTTTGCTACTAATAAAAATCAGGTATTTTCAAATCACACTATAGTGTTGCAGATATCTCAAGACATAATTTACACCTCTCACTACTTTAAAATTGCAGTGTTATCATTCCCACAGCTGGATGTTATTATTCATTGTCAATAAAGAAGCGTCTATGTCATTTGATCACCAAATACTTTAATATTTTATAACCACAATTCAAAAAGGTTAAAAGTTCCTTTAAAGAAATCTTGGCAGGACTAGGTATCCTAGCCCTACCTATATTGTACACATATTGGCTCTACAAAGTTAGGTTCTATTGGTAGTTCCCCTCCTTTCAACAATATGTTATACCATCTTGACTCCTAGCATTACAGTTTCTGAAGTCTTTCAAAGCAGAAGAAATTGTCTCAGAAAAACAAACTAATAGGGGCCATAAGACCAAAAAAGAAAAAAAAAGCAGAGACAGACACAGATTCAGAGTAGGTAAATCCACAGAGCTGGAGAGCAGATTAGTAGTTTATAAGGGTTTAGGACAGTGATGGCAAACCTTTTAGAGCTTTCAGTAACACAAACAGCACTCTGCAATATACTGGCCATAGGTTCACCATCACTGGTCAAGGGGAAAATGGAAATAGAGAGTAACTGCTTAATTGAAGCATTGACCTCTTAATGGGTGCAAGGTTTTCTTTTGGGATGATGAAAATGATTTGGAACTAGACAGAGGTGATAATAATACAGCACTGTGGATGTATTAACTGTCACTGAATTGTACACTGTAGAAGGGTTAATTTTAATGTAAGAATTCCATCTCGGTAAAACATAAAATAATAAATAAGTAACAGAAGACTTCATAACAAATTCTCCTGGGAAATTTTCAAGGTCTCATTTAAGGGAATAAAAGAACAACATCACAGTTTAGTGGTATTTTGTTTCCCTCTTTCTCCGTCAAGCCACCCTCCCCTCAAGTTGCTCATGTACACTGCAATTTCAGATCACTTATGAAATTGCTAATGTGTACTTTAGCTTATACATTAAATTCTGGTTTGCACTTATGCATATTAAAACACAACACTAAATACTCATCTGACAAGCTATATATTTGAAACTTCAAACCAAGTTTTATTGTGCCTGGATACATTTTTAATATATCTACTAAATTTCACCTGAACTGGGGAATGGCTGGCAGTGATGATTGACAAGGGGAAGGGGGACAATCTCTCATTTCTCTCCCACTCTTTCTACCCCTGCTTGGGATGGCTAAGGGTTAGCAGCCCTACTGCCTGCTGGACGAGAAGCTTTCGGGAAAAGATTTCAAACATGATCTCACTGCCTGGCACAGGGGCAGAGAGGTCACTGAAAAGCATCCCTTTCTGGGAACTTGCCTCACACCCAGGACCTCTCATAGTCCTTTAGCATGTATGGGCCTTGCCCATCTCCCCAGAGTAGGTTGAGCTAACCTTTCTTCATCTCCTTTCACATCCTTCTCTGTCATTCCCTCTCTGTCATGGCTGTGAAGTTCATTCCTTCTTACAAATACCAATGGCTCCACTCAGCCTGCGGCATACTGTCCAATCACTTCAGCCCAGGAAGGAAGAAGCGACATTTCATGAGCCTCCAAAGTACCAAGCTTACATATCAAGTATCTTGTTTAACTTTATGAAAAGCATGACAAAGCCTTTCATGGCCATTTAGGGAAAGAAGAAACTAAGTTTAAGGCCATATAAATTCACACACTAATTGTGCCTTTGCCACATTTTGCTGCCTCTTCCATTTCCAGGGTTTTCTCTACCAGCTGTATACTCTGCTTTAACCCAACAAACCACCCTGCTTGATATTCCCTGTGTCCTGTCCACAAAGCATCTCCATTTAAAATGCTTTTCCCCTGCTTGTTTCAAACCTACCCTTTCCTTAAGACTCGGCTCCAGTCCCTTCTCCAGAAAACTTCTGACCCAAGCTCTCTCTCCCTCTCTTAATTTCCATTTATTTTACCACTCCTCACTAAGTATGTGGAAGCATCACTGGGCATGAAACAGTGTCTGTCCCTTCTTGTAAACAGTAAATTCCCTGGAGACAGGAACTATATCATACTCTTCTTTGTATTTGCTGCAGTATCCAGTAGGACCCAGAGATGAAAGCTGCTTGATTCTCTCAATCAGTGAGAGATTGATTTTTTTCAAGTCAAAGCATCAATCCCTTTTCCTGGCTTCTGTACTTCTTTTTTCTTTCCAGCAATGTCTGAGGGCATTCTATCCAGACTGCCCTGATCAGGTGAGCCTGCCTCATGCAGGGTTTCCTCTCTGCTACACCTTCTCTCCAGGATGTAATTTGCTCCCTATGTAGCTAGAAGATGAGAAGATTCTTTATTTCCTTTACATGCCTAATGACATCGTTTTCAGACAGGGACTTTGGGAAATGTCATGACAAGTGCAGTGTGGCCTCTTATTTTGAGAAGGAGCAAGTTGTGTCCTGTCTCCAGATGTCTGATGGCTGCTGAGAGGATCGTATATGGGTTGTGTTGGCAAGAAGGGTTTCAATGGCATTAACCACCCATAAGAAAGGGCAAGAGCCATCCAGGCTGGGGGACATAAATGGAAGAAACCACTGCCCATACCATATGACATCAAGGATGATGTAAAACTTGAAGAGGTCCCATCCATGTCGCTCTAAACTTGCCCTTTCTGAACTTTTCTTTTTTGTTCAAAATTTCCATTGTTTTAATTCTTTTGTGTTCTGGATTATGTGCTTTGCTAATAATGTGCAATAAAAGTTTGCTTTCTTTTTTTTCCCCTGTAACTTGCCTAACTGCCTTTTTAAATATGTGGCAGAGAAGAAAACAGAGATTCACTGATAGATCTCTAGCCTCTGTTTTCTAAAATCGTCTGTCTTTTATAGACCTAAAACAAAATTCGTGGGGTTTATGAAGGAGGTTAAAGGGAAAGGGGATTGTCTGACTAGCCTGAACATGTTAAACAAAGCACTGGGGGGAATGCAAGATCTTCCAAGACCATCAGACAGAGATTTTTCTGAACCAAGGCAGAAAAAGAGGCAGTAGGATTCCAGACAGCAACGGTTGTAAGCTCACACACTCAAATGCCTTCAAAGGATGAAGAAGGTACTGTAAACAAGAAAATGATTAAACCAGTAGAGATTCAAGAGGAAGCATAGATACCTGAGGTTGCATTCTCTAAGTGCATTAATTTTGCTCAAAATGTTTCAACACTGTTCTGGTCAAATAAACAAAACACATCCAGATCCATCGGCAGTCTTGGAATTTAGCTAGTTATAGTCTTATAAAGATTTTTCTACTAGAGCAAGAAACAAAAGCTATAGACAGCTACTAGTTCCAAAAGAGCTCTGTAGGCAGTGGAACACTCAGTAAACCAATTACCTAACAACAAGGGAGGCATCGCCCCATGTCAGATATTGAGAATGTGACAGACCCTGGAACTGTAATCCAGTCTCTGGACTCAGACAGGGCAAAGAAAGTATAAGAACAGCTTAAGAATACTTTTTCCAGCTATAACCCCAATGGAATAGGGGAAATTATGTTGGTTTATAAAAAATTAAAGAGCTACAATATTTGTGTTGAGTCAGAACTGCTATAACTGCAAACACTGAAGGATGCATGTGGGTTGATTCAATTCTCCACACATTTACTATGTTCCTACTATATATCTCTGCTATGCGTGTACATGTCTCTTACAAAGATAGTAGGTTAAATTATGCTATAATCTATCTGTCCTATTTAAGTCTTGGACAAAAAATAAGTCCCTGTGTTCAGGAAATAATATCACCTATGAAGAAATGGATATCTCCAGAGTCAGTGGTCCTGGGAATCAGTGGATCCTGGAAGAGGAAGTGGGGAATTGAAAGACATGTCTTAGACTGAGTAAGGAAAAAAAGTCTTCCTTTCTCTGGTTGTAGATTCCTGAGAGTTTAGTAAGGCTTGCATGTGCTTCTTGGTGGGGTGATGAGAAGGAAATGAAATTAGCTCTTGCCATTTAGAGTTGGACAAAGAGGCAGATCTGGATGGGATCCCCAAGGATGGGTAGGTAGGAAGGTACAAGTGATGAGAAGAACCATGTCTATCAACCAGTAGTCATATGAATCTTATGAATTATTCTCTTATATTAGCCCAAAACCCCTAACTGAAACACAGTTGGTCTGGGAGATATTAAGATAAGAATCTTAACTAGGCACAGTAGTTTGCCTGTAATCCCAGCTAATTGGGAGGCAGAGGCAGAAGGATCACAAATTTGAGCCCAAAATGGGCAACTTATCAAGACTTTGGTCAAAAAATAACAGGGGCTGGAGTTAGGTCCTGAGTTCAATCCCCAGTAGCAAAGAAGGGAGGGGAGAGGAAGAAAGAGGAGGAGGAAGAGAAGGAAAAAAAAGGAGAGAAGAGAGGAAAGGAGAGGGAAGAGGAAGGGAGGGAAGAGAAGGGGAGGGGAAAGGGATAGGAGGAGAGGAGAGAAAAAAGATAAGGGTGTTTTGGATCATCCTTAGTCGAGAGAAGTAAAGGATTTTGATTCCACCTAAGGTCACCACAGGGAGGGAAGCAGAAATTAAAGACCTTCCTGAAGAGAAGATGACCGTGGAAGAATAAGTGTTAAGGACATTGTAGAATTCCTTCTTCAGCTGGCCACCTTAAGGGATTTCAGTGTGTTATTTTGTTAAAATCAACTGGTGATATCCTCCATCACACACTGCTAAATTCTGGAAGATAAGTAAGACAGTCTCTGTCTTCCAGAAAAAATGGGTGTACTTTTATGGTTGTGGAGCTTCACTATGAGGTGTCCTAAAAAGAAATTTAGTGTGCTTCTGAAGAATAAAAATCATTTCCCCCAGCTTGTAGGAAAATTCAGGAAAGACCTGAGGAGAGTTTTGAAGGTTGAGTAGAATGCTGGTGGCAAGGGTGGAGTTGGGAGAATGCTCTGAGTGGAGCAAGGAGCAGATACACAAGTGTGGACCCAGGAAAGCACCCTTTGCTCAGCACCACTTGGCTGCATTTGCAAAACATGAAAAGAGCAAAGCCTGAGGTAAAAAGCTGAATCACACCATGGCAGGCCCAATCCCAGGGATAGGAGTTTGGTCTTAATCTGAAGAGAAAGAGGAGCTGTATGTTTTGAGATTTCTTAGTCATATATGACAACTTCAAGTAGTTCAAGTAGAAAATAAAATTGATAATAAAATATTGCAGATTTGCATTTATAAGAAGAATAAGTTCTGGAGATCTAATATATAGTATAGCAACTACAGCTAAAATAATGAACCAGGTACTAGAACTTTGCTAAGACAGTAGATCGTAAGTATTCATACAACACAGACAAAAAAATGTATGCAATATGATCAATATGACAGTTTGATTTTGATAATCACAACACAATACATACATATAACCAAGTACGTAACATGTTTTACACTTTGAGTTTATACTGTATTACTTTTATTTTTCAGTTATGCCTCAGTGTAGTTTAAAATATATTGGTTAATTTGGGTAAAAATATTAAGATATTGTGTAATTTTCAGGAACTCTGGAAGGACAGAGAATGGAACATGGAGACTGATTAGCTAAACTACTGCTTGTGCCAGTTCTATGAAGGCCCACATTTGACACGACTAGGCACAAGACACTCTGTCTCCAACCCTATTCATTGTGGCTCTTTGGATCTACCTCTTGGCCAGAATAATCTATTGACAGAGAAAAGCCATGAGTCTATGCTTTAGGTGCAAAGGAAGCTGCGAAAGCGAGCTTCTTGCACCCGCTGGGAAAGCAGAACTCCTGATGTGCTTATTATCTGAAAAGTAGAGAGACTTTCAGAAGATGCTGACCAGCCATGAAATGTGGGAAATGCCATTACAGTTACCAGTAAATCTTCTCAAAAAGGAGAATAAACACAATCTAAGCACATGATACATTAGGAATAGAGTAGGGAATGCCTACCTATTTTCTCAGAAGATAGACCCTATCTAGGGAAGGGCAACGAAGACCAGAATGTGTAGTCTTCATTCAAAATACACAGAAGATTAGTAGTCACTGTGGGAACTTTTTTAAAGGACCATATAATCAGAAGAGCAGAAAAAGTAAATCAGGAGTAGGGTAGGAAATCAAGGAAGTATCTACTGGAGAAGAGTAGCTTACTGAGGTGGGGCCAGCTCAAACTATGCCCAGCATCAGGAGATGGAAATCCAGCCCATACAATGGCAAAGATGAGTTTAGACAGGTGACTGGTACAAGGCAGAGCCACAGGCAAGATAAAGGAGAAGCAGCCAAGAGCTACACAAGGGCAGGAAACAGAAATGAGTAACACCGACCACAGGTTCTCACTGTAAGACAAAGCTCCAATTCAGCCTTTGTGAGAAAGGGAGCAGTGATCCTAAAAAGCAAGCAGAGGGACTGAGGGACTGAGCAATTTTTCCACAGGGACATCCAATTATGAGGTATGGATTGAGAATCAGAAACAAGGCAGAAGAACATCTGGTTGTAAGAGAAAATTTAGTCTCAAAAACAGATGCATCAGGTTTTCCTTTGTTTGCTTGTTTTTATGGGGGTAAAATATGTGTATCATAAAGTATCATTTTATCCAATTTAAGGTCTACAATTTAGTGGCATTAAGTATATTCACAGTGCTGTGTAACCATCACCACTATCTAGTTTCGGAACATTTTCATTATCCCAAATGGAAACCTCACATCCATTAAGCAGTCACCTCTCCATTCCCTCCTCCCTACCAGTCTCTAGCAAAAACTAATCTGCTTACTGGAAATGTTTCATATTTATGTGAAATCATACAACATGCATGACCATCTGTGTCTAGTTTCTTTGTGTCTGGCACAATGTTTCTGAGGTTTATCCTGTTTTAGCATAAGACATTTAATTTTGTGCATCCATTTGACTGGGCCACAGGGAAACCAGCTATTTGGTTAACTATGTTATGAAGGTGTGCCTAGGAGGGTGTTTCTGGATGAGATTAATGTTTGAATTGCTATACTGAGGAAAGATTGTCTTTCCCAGTGTAGGGGTCCTCATCCAATCCACTAATAATCTGAATAGTATAAAAAAGCTGAATAAGGCAGAATTTGTCCTCTCTCGCACTCTGCCTTAAGATCTTTCAGTTGAAACACTGGTCTCTCCTGCCTTTGGGCTTGAATTCAGACTAAAACATCTACCATCAGCTCTCAGCTCTCCTGGCTCTCAGGCTTTTGGACTGGCACTATACACTGACTCTCGTGGGTCTCCAGCTTCTCTTCCCCAACCTCTTGTTTTTCTAGATAAACCTGACCAATGCAGCAGCATGTATGTCTCAGTACTTATTTCTTTAAAGGTTGAATACAATTCCATTGTATGGATACAATTTCATTTATCTGTTCATCATTTGATGGACATTAGGGCTGTTTCCATCATTCATCAGAGTCGTAGTGCTAGTTCCCCCACTTACAGTGCAGTATGACTTCATCAAATCATTTATCTTCTCTAGGCATTTGTTTCACCCCACGTGAAATTATTGTGAGTATTAAATAAGTTAAAGATGTAATTGCTAACATAGGGAGGCAACCAAGAAGCAGTCAACAAGTTGGTTCCATTTACTGGAATTGGGCCCCAGATCAAAGTGAACCTAGCGGCAGCACTAACTTACAGTAAATTAAAGCTCCTTAAATTTTCCATCAAACCATAACTGAGCCCAAGATCAGCGTAGGGTAGATACTCACCTACAAACTAGTCATTGTATTTCCTAAATCTTCTACCCTTCCAGATCATTGCTTCCAGCACGAAATCTGTCCTTGTTAGCACAGTGTTTACCACCATCTACCATTTGCGGCCTAAACTTTAGCCTCTCTCCTTCCACTCCTCCCTCTGCATCCTCATTTCATCTATTCCAGGCACCAGCCCACATCAAACCACTCCCCATTCAACACACCTGTTGAATGAATAGTCAGCCTTCCTGACAGTCCCAGACAGCATGTCACATCTTCCTCGCATAGCTGTCTGCCCTAACTGTGAGCTAGTGCTCAATTTACTGTCCAACTATCTCTAAGATACAGGGATATTTTCCCATGACTCATGTGAACCTGTTTCTCTTAGGATCACCAAACCAACAAATGGGCATGTATCTAGTGACCATGTGAAAGCCAGGCCCTCAGGTTATAAATATTGGCACGGGTAGGAGGTCGCTAGTTACAAGAAATATATTGGAATTTTTGTCTTTTATGACTATATTTTCTTAAAATTTATAATCTTAATATTAATTTCACTAAATACTGTTGAACCATGTTTCGTATACACACTAGATTCTTGTGACAGAGTAGCAGTCAAGACAGTGGTAAGGAAATTGCCATCACAGAGCTTACAAAACATTCTAAGTGGGAAAATAGACAAGTGTTAGAAAAAAATAAACATGACCATGAAAGATTGCAATAAATTCTCAGCAGACAGAGATATTGTAATTGGGGAAGCTGCTTATATTGGGTGATCAAGGGCAACCTCTCCAACAGGGGCTGTGAGAGCTCACCTGATGAATGTTCATGAGCCAGCCATGAGAAGAGCTGAGGCAAGAGCAGCCCAGGCCAGCGAACAGCAAATGTGAAGCCCAGAGAGGGAAAAGCCTTTGTGAGTATCTGACTTTAGAGAGGAGAGGAGGTAGGTGTCATAAAACTTAGCAACTTAATGAGACTCTGTCTCAAAAAAAAAATATTTAAAAGACTGGGTATGTACCTCAGTGTAAAGGCCCTAAGTTCAAATCCAGTATTGAAAAAAGAAAGAGACTAAACGACCAGCTCTCTGGGAGGTTGACTGCGGAGGAGCAACAAGATCAAGTCTGGCCTGGGCAACTTAGCCATTTAGCAAGACCCTGCCTCAAAATAAGAAGTAACAACAAGGGGTCTGGGATGTAGTTCAGTATGAATGCCCTGAGTTCAATCCCCAGTACCACACACACACACACACACACACACACACACAGAGAGAGAGAAAGAGAGAGAGAGAGAGAGAAAGAGGGAGAGGAAAAGCACTTAAAGGAGACAGAACATCTAAAGTGCTTAATGGAATGTCAGTACATTCTATCTGTCCATCTTCTTCATCCTCATCATCATACCAGTTTAGAGAAGAGATAGGTCACTGAAGCCAATGATCAAAAACTTAGCACTTAATCTAAAAATGAATTGCTAGTTATTGATGGGCTTTTAGCAAATAAGCAATGTGGTCTGATTTATTGTTTTAAAACATTCCCTGACTGCTCCACAAGAGGGATGAGAGTAGGATACAGTGAACATATGGAAACGAGTCAGGAAGCTTTTATAATCATGTGAACTAAGAAGATATTTAAACACCCATCTCTTATTTTGACCTTAACACTGTTCATAAAAATGAAGTTCGATGTATTTTTGAGCCTACTATATACTTTTAACAGAAGACGTTTGTGTATCATGTCATGTTATGTACACTTATAGACAAATTTATCTTTTTCCCTCAAAAATTTCATAGGGATGTTTTCCAACACCAATGACTAATTCTCAGATTCTCTGGGCACCATGTCGAACAAGACATCCGAAAAACAGGAGGACTATTTAAAATTTTACCAACCACTTCCTCATGCCTGGTCATGGGAAGCCTCGCCCAGTTGTTCTACAATTCAATTAAATACTGACACCACATGAACTTTAACATCAGATCCCAGAAGATTAAGGGGTCTGTCCAACAAAACGGCCCCCACTTAAAATGCCAGTCGCAAGTCTCAGAGCAGCCGTACTTCCAATTGACTGAATGTAAGTTGGGTACTCTCACAACCCCCTCCTCATATTTGATAATTTGCTAGCACAACACACAGAACCAAGATGGCACATTACTTAACATTATCCATTCATTATAGAGAGTAACCCAGGAGCAGCCAAATGGGAAAGATACTTATGAAATGGTAGAGTGAGTTTCACACCCTCTCTCCACACTCTGTGTTCCCAGTGCCTCTACATGCTCACCAGGAAGCTCCGCAAGCCCTAACATTTAGGAATTTTCATAAAGATGTCATCACAGAGACATGAACTGTTATTAACTCAGTCTCCAGTTCCCTCAACCCTCCCCATAGAATTAGGGTTGGGGTTGAAAATTTCAATCAAGGTTTTTTTTCCTAATGACCAGCCCCCATTCTGAAGCTACCTGCAGACCTTCCATGAGTTGGTCATTAAAACAAAACAAAACAATCACTTAGGAAACTCCAAGGAATTTAGGAGCTCTGTGTTAGGAATTACAGAAAAAGAACAAATGTACAAATTTTAATTATATGACATCCACCATTGGACTAATTTAAAAAGTTTCTCAGAGAAGAATACACTAGTAAGTTGCATTTAGAATCAAATATGTAGGTAATAAACAGAATATTTTAATAGTCTATAAATAACTGCTAGATCTGCCAGGTAAACTTTGTTATTTTGTAATAAATCATCAACTTCCCTGAACCTTAACTTCGTAGTATTATGGGCTCTCAAAGACACAGATAATTTTGTTTTGTGTTGGAAATGGAATAATGAGAAGAATGAAAGAAAGGCACAAGATGTGGCTAAAGTTCTTAGACTTGTAGTTAGCCTGGGCTCCGAGGACACTCACTGTGTGTTCTTTGAGAATTTACTTCACTTTTCCCACTTCCCTTTCCTTTTCTACAAAGGGCAGTTGTAATAAGTAGGTAATCCACCTAAGTATTTAGAACAGTGCCTAGAGCAAAGAAAATGCTATGAATTCGAACTCCAAAGAGGATATTATACTTTCCCGGAGGAGCACTGGTATCAAGACCAAAGTGTTTGGGTTAATATGAAACAAGATTAATAATGACATGACGGAAAGCCTGTGGGATTTGGCATCTTGTGAACCTTGGAGGCTTCGCTTCCCTCCAGCAGAGAAGTCATTAGTCTTCAAAAGAGCGACTTATATTGGCAGCCCCTGGTAGGACACCAGGGCCTTGGCTGGGTCTTCTATGGGTCCCTGCTGTAGAGTGGCAGCCTGGGAATGATCCAAGACCTGGTGAGGCTGAACCATTTCCAATAAGCCAGTTTCTCTGCTTTTGGATGGAGGGAGGTTTGAGTGGCCTCTACTGCCAATTTCAGCTGGGCATTGGCCATGTGCTGGCAGCCAGGCTCTGGGAAAATGTGACTTCTTATTGTGTATTCTGCAAAGGCTCTGCTCCTGAACTGGTTTTTGGCTTCTGCCATGGAGCTAGTGTAGAGCAATGAATAGTAGCTGCTTCATGGAGAGATCGATCCATTAACCTGGGTTCTACCCAGGTGATTTAGTGGTGCCTGCCTGGCTTCTCATCTCTATCCAGACAGAAGGTGGTGCCTCCCAGCTCTTACCTTTGCTGTCATAGAAATACCATGGATTTAAAATGTTAAAAACAATACACAGGACTAAATAATCATTCCTTCCCCCTTATTCCTATCCTTCAGCCTTCCAAACTATCAAAGGCATGTAACACTTGAGAAAGCCCAGAGAAGCCCAGCAGAAAATAAGGCAAGTGTGCTCAGCCCTTGACACATCAGATTCTTCGAATGCACTGAAAATGTTCTCTGACACATTTCTAGAGCACAGCATTTTTAAATAAAACAGACTGTGACTATGGGACTGTCTGCCATTTTAAATGCTAACCCAAATCTAATTCTGCGACATAAACTATTGCTCTTCTTCTTAATTGTCTACTACTTCTTTCTATTTATATGATATACTCACATTATAATTTATCATATATTTTATTTTTTTGGTAGAGAGGCAGATTATCTTGGTGAGTAAGGCCAGATAATGGAGTCTGATTGCCTGGGTTGAATACCAGCTTTGACACTTACTAATGGGGAATTTAGAAGAAATAACATCATCTTTCTGTGCCTTAATTGCCTTATCTGTGAAAATGGGTTACATTTAGTTTTTATGAAGTGGTGATGAGACCATACAAGCAAAAAACTTAGAGGAGTACCTGAAATGTAGGCTGCTCTTAGTGAACATCTGCCAATCATGCTCATATATCATTTATGATAAATTATATGCTCAAAGCCTCTGGCTAGTTACTCATATCTTTACCTCTTTTGTTCTTTAGGTCTGCTGGTTACAAAAACAACAGATATTTAGTTCATCAATTTATCAAACATTTTTATGGGAAAGTTAAGTATTTAAATTTATGATAATGTTTTAGAGTTCTCTAGAGAAACAAACCAATAGGATAGATGTGGGTACATAGGTATGCAGGTAGGTAGATAGATAGATACATAGAGAAAGAGACCTATTAGAGGAATTGGCTCATCTGATTAGGGAGACCAAGAAAATCTGTGATCTTCCATACATGTTAGAGAACCTAGAAAGCCAGAAGTGTAATTTAGACTGAATCCAAAGACCTGAGAACTAAGAAGCCAATGGTGTAAGTGCCAATCCAAAAGCCAAGCACCTATGCCAATGTCCAGAGCAAAAGAAAAAGGATATCCCTGTTTAACCAGAGAGAGCAGATTGCCCTTTCTTCACTTTCTTGTCCTAATTAAGCTCTCAACAGATTGT
>RJWT010039503.1:0-12659 GCA_004365215.1 Cuniculus paca | reverse complement strand
TGAAATATATATATGTGGGAGTTAACCACAGGCATCAGCTCTGAAAGGTAACTTCTGGTTCTAAATTTGGTGAGTTACCACGGTCAGCCTATAGGGATGGAGGTCAAGAGGGTGCACACCCTGAGATTCCATCACCCCCACTTTCTCCTCTGCAAGAAGAAGCAGAGGTCCTGATTCTGGCAATGGAGGTCAATCCTTACGACAAGTTGCCTGCCTCTCCTCAAACACTCCTTCATGCCGTCCTACAGAGACCACTAATCCCGGGACAGAAAAATCAGAGAAATGACTGAGAAATATGCTTAAGTAAGAAACAGAGAGAAGAAGTCAGAAAGAAAGAGTGATAGGAAAGGGGACATGAGAGGAAGAGCCTAAGAGGTAAAAATGATAGTGGTGCAGGGTCTATGACCAATGACAGACAAAAGACAACCTGGGGCACGGAAGGAAGAAACAGCTGAAGAATTTTTAAACTGCTCAGTTTATTCTTTCATATAATTACTAGGAGCATGCACCCTGTTCTAAATTCTTTACATGAATTACCTATCTACTGTGTAGATAAGAAGTAAGTATTGATATTTCCAACAGAGATGAGGAAATGAAGACTTAGGAAAGCAAAAGAACATGATCAGATCATTTTAAAGGCTTGAGGGAGATGGCAGCAAACGTAACAAAGGCCTTACTCTCAGGAATCTAAACCTAAAATGGCACAGGGTGGATTTGTTCTGAGTTTATAAAGATGATTGGAATTTTCCTGAGAAAAAAACCACAAAATTATAAAACCTGGCCATTTATCACACCATTCATATCGATTTTCTTTGCACTGCTTCTTCATCTGTGACACAAGAAGTTTCGTGATTAGAATATTTCATAGAGGATACTTTGATCATGTCAGGTTATACCATTTCAGTGAGAGGAAATATACCTTATTGTTTGTAATGCCGCTAAAATGCTTTGTGTTTGTGCCAGTTGTCAATGGGTATTTTAACTTATCATACTTTACTGAAAATCTTTTAATAATGTACGTCACAGCATTTCACAGTTTAAATTGATGGAGAACTGCACTCTAGCACTGACGACCTTCCATTTGCTTAAAATTCTATTTGGATACCAAAATAAACCCAGACACAATTTTGCTGTGTAAGTTGATCTACTGGCCACTGAATCAATTCTGCTCAACAACTGTTCCAAAAGGGCACTTAAATCAATTTGCTACAAAAGTAATGCATACAATAATATATGCACAAACTATACTTAGTCGTTCTACACAGATAATTAACCTCAGCAGACTGAAGGCTCACACTGGAGTGTAGTTCTTAGTCTCAGTATAACTTGGTGAGAGAAACAGCCATTGATAACTTGAACACATGCATGACATTTTGCGTAGGACAGTAGAAAAGTAACCTACAAAGTATTAATAGTTTTTCTTTTACATTATTTTAGAAAACTATTCACCTTACCAAAATTCAAGCTAACATTTTCTGGCTTATAGTATTTCTTTTAATTGCACTATTGGAAAAAGGAGCTATGCATTTTTAAAAAGTATCTTTATTGACTGATTTTTTTTAAACTCAGTGAATTGACTCCAAAGAAATCACAACTTAACATCGAGGGAGAAATGCAAAGGTTTTTACTAGTCCCCCCGGCTGGGCCCAGAAAGAGTTGCACTCAATCCATCCGTAAGTGGGACTATGCTAATGGCAGCAGAACACGCCAGGAGATGTAGCACAGATGCAGCTGTCCTGATTGATGAGAAGGAGGCAGACCTCGGTGACTTCTACGCCTCACTTGGACTACTAGATGCCTTAGGATATCAAAGAAAAGCGAAATACTTTGGAGATGGTTTTAAAACTTAAACACATCCACGAACTTGCATATTTTAGGGTTCTTACATTTTGTTTGAATTTACAAACTGTTCCATTTCTGTAAGGATAGACTGTTTTGATACAAACATTGAGGCCTCCTTTTTTCTATTCATCGAGTTACTTAAGTTAACTCCTCCCCAGTCTGCCAAAATAAGTGGATTTAGAGACCAGGAATGACCAAAACATATGGTGTTGTAAAACAGTACAGCATCACTTCAAAGTATATAAGAAGGAGAATACTTTAAAATCAAATGTTAGATTTACACTGTGGCTTTTCCAAATACACCTATTGAACAAATATCTTAGTACAAGTTTTTGTAGCATTTTCACTCAGTTTAAAGTTGACTAAACTTAAGTAAAGAAATCATTTTTGCATAATTAGAATAATTAGCATTACCCTAAGTAGCTGGATCAAAGTTTTCCTTCATCAGAAATATAGCCAGGTGTTGGTGTCCAGTGGAAAAGATATTGAAAATTAGAATTTAGTAATCCACACATGTTCTGGCAGTAAAAAAGGGGAAGAATGAGACACAGTTTCATGTTCCTTTGAATTTGTTGACTATCATTGACTTTTTATGATGTTAAAGAGAAGTATCATCCAAAATTCAAGTGCAATAAAATTAAATAGAATAGTACATACTTAAAATGTGGATTCGAATTATGAAACCTCTATCCATGTCTGCTTCTCAGCTTTCCCTTCATGAGACAAAATACCCAATGTACTCACAATTTAAAGGAAGAGAGATCTATTTAGTTCAGTTTCATAGGATTCAGTACATGTTCACCAAGGTTCAAGGCAAGAAGATCAAGGAGGATGGAGATGACTGAGGAATCCAGCTACTTTATGGCAGCTGAAGTGCAGAGCAAGAAGGGAAGACCCAGGAGAGAACTATACCCTCCAAAGATATGTCCCCAGTAACACAGCTCTTCCAACTAGGCCCACTCTCTTAAAGCACACTGGCTACGAGCTCGTCTGTGGATCAGTTCACTGAAGAGTACAGTGCTCCCACGACCCAGTCATCTTCCAAAAGGCCCGCCTCTGAATACATGGAACTGTTGTAGATCTAAACCTTAACAATATGAAAAATTCAGGGTGCTCTCTTTTTAATGTCCCACTCAATAAAGTATAGCCAAATAGGAAATCCCATTCAGACTGTAATTATTTTGAATTCCTGAGTAGGATTTCATCGTCATTCTCCTCACATGAAGAAGGTAAGCAACACTGTTTTCATTTTACATATAAAGAGTGAGAAGTGAGGAGATTCTCTAATTGTTTGCCACAGATAAAAGTAGTGACATTGAAACACCACAAAGATTGAACGCTACTGAGCTACATTTTGAATAAGTAAATATTCCAAATCATGTTTCAGGAAGTGAGACAAAAACATGAAACCGTTAATCCTGAAATCATAGTAGAAGGTTCCATCTCCATTGTATTAAAAGCTTGTTTACCAGAAGTTGAAATTCGTATAGCTTCAATAGTTTTATTTTTCAATGCAAACACATTAGTTTTCATACCTTTTGTGTCTTCCTTACAATATTTCTATTTATATTATCAGTTATTTTTAATTTGGCAATAGTCCAGTTAGTACTTATTTTATTGATTTCCCATTTTTTCTTTTTAAACAGTTTTCTCTCCCTAAATTAGAAAACAATACAAAAGAACAAAACATTGATTTTTCCCCCTAGTTTCTAGATAATACAACTGAATGACTATACTCAACAATACTTCACAGACAAATTTCTCAGTAAATTAAAAATTAGTAAGTTAAAGATGGAAATAATATTTTGAAAGTGGTCTCTCTAGCTTTCTTTCAGTCCCTGGGCATATATAGAATATTATCTGCACAATAAAATAGTTACTTTATTTAGAAATAATTATCATAATTGCTTTTAATTGTTACTAATATGCCAAAACCAATTAAAGTAATTTTCAAGAGAAGCAATGAATCTTCACAATTCAATACACAAATCAATAATGGAAGCTCTTCTAACAATGACTGGAACATTGTTTTCCTGCTACTATCAATAAGAAATAATACTTAAAATTATATTTAGGGACGTTTTAAATAATTATGGGCATTTGAGTCATAGGAAAGTGAAGATTTAAAATTGGTAAATTCAGTACCAATAAATTAGTGATTAGTGTGATATCAGTTAATGTTTTAGAAAAATTATGAAATTGGCAGACTTCTTAAATCCCTCCCAGAAAGACAATGAGCAGCAAGTTAATAGGAGAGACATTGACTGAGCTATATATTTTCTGAGCCCAACTGCGACTATGTGAAGAGAGGCTTGATAGAGTCTCAGCCTATGAAACTTCCCCTTCTTTTTGACATTCTTTACTCCTTCTTTAGAGTAACTCTTAAAATCTTCACATTGAAGAAGACTGTGGCTTTTTCTTATGCTCCTGCCCACTTCCTTATTTGCCTTCAGTTGTTCAGGGAATAAAATGCCTCAGAAGCCTCTGTGATTCTCATTTTATTGCTATTGCAAAAGCAATGGCTTCTACATGCTTCTGTGTGTGTGTGTGTGTGTGTGTGTGTGTGAAAGACCAAAAAAAAAAAAAAAAGAGAGAAAGAAGGACAGAATGAAAGAAAGAAGGGCTTTTTCAGATTTTACTTATTTTGGGGGGAAAGCTTTTCCTCCATCCAGCCAGGTCTTGGCAAATGAAGATGCTGAGCCTGTCTTCTGGATGCCCATCTCCTACAGAAAAGGAATATCTTCTCTTTGCCAAGAGACTGAAGATTGAATCTATTCCCTTCCAGGAAACATAAGATATACCACTTTCCTACAGAATTTCTTACTTATTACCTTCACCTTCTTTTCCCCAAATCAAGAAAGGATGTTGGGCTGGATATGGTGGCTCATGTCTGTAATCTCAGCTGCTCAGGAGGCTGAGGCATGAAGATCAGGAATGAAGAGCAACCTGGGCAACAGAGCCAAACCACAACTCAAAATAAAATTTAAAAAGGGCTGTGAGGGTAGCTCATTGCTACCTGAATTCACTTCCTTTTACTAGAGGGAAAAAATGCATGATGGAATTCAAGTAAGAGCAATACATACAAGCAAAAGCTTGGGGAGAATTTTAAAGGTGGCATCTTTTAAGATCGTGCTATTTCAGCTATAACTTAGGATGCACCGTATAACTGAATACTGCAGAGCCCAGTGACATGCTCTGGCTCCTTTGTTCCTAAGACAGTTGCATCTGCTTGACCCCTTCTGCCGAGCTCACCACATGCACAGATCTGTTCTGTCTAGCCTGGCTCCTCACTGACTGTTTCCTCCCCCATCTGACAAGGAAAGTTGTTTGCTTCAAAGTTATTCCCAAAGACTGAGGGGTATTTATTAATAACCCTTGGAAGTTAGTATCTTAAACACAATGTATGGCTAACAGGGAAGGAGAGCTAATGTTGTCTGTCCAAAAAAGAGCCTTCTGAAGAATACCTCATTCATGTGCAAGCCACTCCATCTTGTTTAAGCAAGCATTCATCGGAGCTGCTGCTCTGAAAGTTTCTATCTTGCCCACAGTCTCCATATATCACGGTATCGCAGATTTTGCATCTAACTTTCTGTGCCTTCTTTGTTTGGGGAAAATATTAACAATAAATCTTATCTAAAATTACAATTTGCAAGGTAATTTCAGCTACATTATTTCATTTGATACAACAAAGACAAATTGGGTACAGAATGGATTTTCTGAATATCATCTATTTGGATAGAGTTGCTTATTTGTTCCCTGTACAAATAGTTAATAATGTGACTAGCTGGTCTTGAATTTAGGATTGTATTATTCTGCATCTGAAATTTAGTTAGTTCTTTAAATAGATAAATAAGCAGAGATGGGCCTTTCTGATAGAGCCTTTTTATTAAAAAATAATGTTTTCTTTCATCATTTTTTAAGTTGCAATTTTGAAATTGTAAGAATCACACTTTTCAAAGCTGCTCAATTTTGGATAATAAGAAAAGAAATAACTAGATGGTTTGTTGGAACACTAATTGTTGGCTTTTATTGGCTCCAGACTTTAGGAAATCCTCAGTACAATTGAAAAAATTTCCCCAAAATCCCCCTACTATTTCTGCTTCATTCTTTTTTCCTTGGCATCCATCATCTAACAGGGAGTGATTTCTCAGAATGCACTCTCCATCTCTAAGTGGAAGTGGTATTCAGGACTGAGGAGAGCCATTCATGTACGGGTAACTTCATGTTGAATTGATCCTTTTCTAGTGCGGGGAGCAGAAGAAACGAAGCTCATGGCTGAGCTCTGATGTTAACGATACCGCGCTTTCCTCCAGAGACAGACTCCCTTAAGTGGGCAAACCACTGAGAAAATTCTCATCCGACAACTGTCTCCAAAGAAGGGTCAAAGGAATTAACCCATAGTTAAGGAGGCAAGGGTTTGCTTAAGTACTTTAAGTACGTAGACAGTTGTGCACAGAGATCTGAGCAGCTGGTTTCTGTCTCTGATAGAGAACGAACAAGCGGACATGCAGTAATGTTATGGTAGGAATGATGACGTTTAGACAAAAAGAAAGGAGTCTCCACATGAAGTTTGAAGAATCCGCTGCAGTCCTGGATTTTGCATATTTTGTTTCTTTTAGTTCACTCCACACCCTTAGGGAATTCTTGCCAAACTGAAGTTAAAGAGTTGCTTTATTTGTCTGAGGCTGCAAGACTAATAAATGATAGAACTTGCATTTTCCTAGAACTGAAAAGTCCTTTTCACTACAGTAGTGATTCTTGCATTTGATGTTAGAAGAGGGAATTTAAAACCCTTGGGAATGTTAGTGAGAAACGTGAATCTTTTCCTGGAAAAATGTACACACCCCCAAGTTCATACTTATGTTTTTATCCAGTGCATAAAATGCAGAACCCAAACAAATTCTCTGTCTTCAAATGTGCTACCAATCAAAGAATAACAGAATAAACCTGAGCCCAAAACAACACCTTGGAGAAGACAGAGAGATGTCTAAAAAACAGACCATGACATACGTCCCTTTCAGTGCTCTGATTTCCTGTATATTCTTTACCCATGAGCTTCCATGGGTGTAACTATAGTTTCACTTATCAAAATGTATTTAAATTTAAGATATCATTCCTAATAGCTTTCTAAAGAGATCCAAATTCACAATAAAAATAATGAATTCTTTAAAATATTTTGCTCAGGTAAGGAGTATTTCCTTGACAGGTAACGCATCAATACAAAAGCAAGATTCTAGAAAGAGTAATCTTCAAGCACATTGAATTGCTGGAGCAGAAACCAATTTATCATTTTAATAGCAGATAATTTAATAACAAGGTTGGGTGCAGAGCTCTACCAAGTTAATGACCAGGAGAAGGGAGAGGAGAATGGCAGAAACTGACTTGATTGTTAGCAGGATGGAAATTATCTCAATGGAGCTAGCACTCTACTGAATCACTTCTACTGCAGCTGCATTCCATGCACAAGATGTTACAAAATTTGACTGTTACTGTGCATCCCCATAAAGGGTCTGATGCTATTGTAAATATAAAGTATGGTTTAGGATACATAAAGAGGATGCAGTTAGATCTCAAAGTATCTGAGAGAGACAAAGGCATTGGCAGGTATCTGCTCAGATCAGTGCCCTGCAGTATTTATTAAATAAAGTATGATGCAGCAGGAACACCTAATGGTCAAATGGGGCTGGAATGCTGCAGAAGTCAGAAGCAGACAACTGGGGTAGTGGAAGGCTAAGAGACACTGAAGAACTTTCTTCTAAAAATGAAATCAGCATTCAAGCATTATGTTGTTAAAATGTCACAATAGAAGTGATGTTGGCAGTTGCAAACATTTCTCTCATTGGTTCTAAAATGTGTTACCCACTGCTACATTTTTTCTAAGTTTAATAAGAATACTGTGATGTGGTCAAAATGTTCCCTGTTTTTCGGTGAGGAGTTTTCTCAAGGCACAGCTTATACCAGGATTCTAACACAAATGTGTTTGACTAGAGATGCTGGGGACAAAGACTTCTATCTATAAGAAAAACTAGCACAACTGCAGTAAAGCCCATAAAAGAGTTCAATTTGGATACCACTTAAACTGAGTTTTTCCTGAAACTACTTTTTGGGAAACAGAACAATCAAAATTTTAAAAATAGCATTCTTACTCAGTGTTTTCAGTTTCAGTTTCACCCTTAACACACCCTTCTTAGATGAGCCTATTTTAGTTTTTCCATTTGCCACAATGGCAATGGATGACAATGTTTCACTTTATGTTTTTCTTCATGCTTCCTACTCTATGCCTATTTACCTGAATTTAGGAAAATAAGTTTGTCCTCTAATTTGCTCCCACAATATAAATCCTCTTGGAGAAACTTTCTTTGCTTTCACCTTCAATATTTACATGTGTAATACGGACAATAGTCCTTTTCAGGAGCCCTTCATCCCAAAGGGTAGTAGCCTTTGTGCCCTAATTAATGCAGACCTCTTCCAGTATGTGTTTAATTGGAATTGCTTTTCTCTTTTACAGTCAAATGATAGTCTCTGCTCTTCAATCCACCATCTCACATTCTGATTCTTTCATCCCCCTCAAATCTATCTCCTGCTTCTCTTGCCATCCTGAGTGTCCCATCTCAATCTCACGCCTTCTTCCTCTTCTCCAGGGAAACTGTCACATTATAAACTCTTCAGTGTTTAAATAATCTCATCTACTTTCAAGATTCAATTATCCTCAAATATTCCAGGATCACTTCTAAAAGTAAGTGTTCAGCACACACTTGCTAATCATGATTATAAAGTCACTCATGGTCTAGTACCAAATTTCATTTTCGGGTTCTGTCGTTAGATTTTTCCCCTTCTCTGCCAATGTTTGATGACTTGATGCTTCAGCTAAGGTTCAATAAATCTGTGATGAATGAGTGAATGATTGATGCACTTCACTGCCTTGAGCTAAAAGTTATCTGCAAGGACCAAAACGCATTTAAAGTTTATGAGAAAATGTATCATCTTCCTGCCTTGTCCCCTAAAGCACTGATGTTTTGAACCTTTAGTCCTTAAGGTTCTGTCCTGTAAAAATGCTTCAAGTCTTCCAAGAAGAAGGGGGGACCACCTCTACTATGGAAAGAAATTTAATACAATCTGTGTTTGCACCCAGTAAAATGTAAGTCGAAACTTCAGTAGCCTCTTTAGGAAAGACCAAAGTGAATCTTTTGTGCCCTCCCCAACACTTCATCTTTTAATAAAAGACTTTCTAATCGCCAAAGCTGTGTGTGCGGATGCACAAATAATGTGAGCCACGTCTGCTGAAAATGTCACTGCGTTCCCTGATAGATTGCTATAAAGAACTTGGAGATTTCCCAGACATGAGATGACCTATGAGAAACAAAATCCTATTCAATTCATGTGAATTATTCCAGCTACTGTTAAGCTAACACAGCAAGGAAAAGTAGACATTTTTATTTCAAAATGATTACCAAACTTTTCACTTTTTTTTTAAATTTTCATTTGAAAAAAAAAAAATCTCAATCTCTACCACTTCTCAACACTCCCTATAATAATAGTAGGTAGATAGAAAATTTCAGTTATCATTTCAATTGAGGGGAAATTTCCAGAATGTTGGCAAATTCTCCTAAAGTTTCTTCTTTACTCTCAGGATAAAGCTCGCATTGAATATAAAACACTGCTGTCTGTCCGTCCTCTCCAACTTCTCCTCTGTATCACCATGCACCTTCTTAAGACACACATGTGGCCACCTTATTCCCACAGCGCAGAGCTCCTACAGTCTGCAGCGCTGTGTTGCTCCTTTACCAACTTCACCACGTAACTTTATTCAGGTCCCATATCAACATGGAAATGACACCTCCTCTTTTTCCTGCATTTGGCAGAGGTCTCCATTATCATTGCCCTATCTACCTGCCGACATTCCTCCCCATCCTTTCTCCAAACATAGAGAACCTTAAATTCATCTATACTCCAGTGAAGCCAGTCTGCTTTCCCCATTCTTTTCCTTCCTTGCTCACTTATAATTGCCTTTGTCTGCTCTCACGGAGTAGTTTAAGCACACCCTGAATGGATCATTTATTTTGTGATAACATCATTACATTCTTGTTTTATTAAAATGAATCTTTTAAAAATACATGGTGGTCTCTCTGACCAGGCACAATTAAATCAAAGACATAAAAATTACACACAGAATGTTTTTGCCAACGAAATACTCGGTGAAGTGTGAATTAGATAGTTAAAGAATAAAGTTCCAGACTGTTGTAGAGTAGGTGGAGTGTTGGACAATCCATAGCCTGACTTGTAAGCAGGCTTAACATACTGTTTAAAAAGGTAGTGTTGAAGCTGTTCACATCCAGGTAAACTCCAAGATTATAATATTCTTAACTTGGAAATAAGAAAAGGTGTTAATTACAGGCATGTGTCTGCAGAGTGGGTATGTATGTGCAAATTTGTACCTGAAGGTGAGAAGCACAATGTAAGGATGGAAAGATTTATCTCTATATCTATCTGTCACTAGGGATAGAGATAGAGGTAGAGAGAGAGAGAGCTAGAGAGAGAGAGACAGACAGACAGAGGTAGAACAGAGATCAAGATAGAGGTAGAGATGAAAAAAATATTCAGCATCATTGGTCGTTAGAGAAATGCAAATTAAAAAAACACTGAGATTCCATCTAACTCCAGAAAGAACGGCCAGGATCAAGAAAACCACCAATAACAAATGCTGAAGAGGCTGTGGGGAAAAGGGAACCCTTCTCCACTGTGGGTGGGAATGTAGACTGGTGCAGCCACTGTGGAAATCAGTCTGGAGGTTCCTCAAAAAGCTAAGATTGGAAGTCCCATTTGACCCAGCTATTTCGCTTCTGGGAATATTCCCTGAAGAAGTGAAATCATCATACAACAGTGATATATGTACACCCATGTTTATAGCAGCACAATTTGTAATAGCCAAATCTCAGAAACAACCCAAATGCCCATCAATTGAGGAATGGATAAAAAAGATGTGGTACTTTTATGCAATGGAGTACTATTCAGCTATAAAGAAGGATCACATTGAGGCTTTTATAAGTAAATGGATGCAACTTGAGACCATACTCATAAGTGAAATAAATCAAACTCACATGTGTAGACACTATACCATCTCCCTAGTGTAAGAAACTGAGACTCAATAAGATACAAAATCCCCGATAAATATGAGGAAAGGGTAAGAAACTTCTAAAGGATAAAACAACTCAGGGAAAAGGAGAAAAGAAGGAAGGGAAAAGAAAAGATATAAATTTGTGTGTGTGTGTGTGTGTGTGCGTGTATATACATACATATTTAAGATAGATAATATGATTGTACTACTAATTTTATTAGTTCTTAGAAAAAAACAGTTAACATTCATAGGACTGGACCAATTCTGTATGCCTATACCTGGTAAACTGAGCAACTCTTGAAGACAACTATACGAAATAACCACCTTTGGTATCTTCCAATCACCAGCTTAGAAAGCCCATACTGTTATTGCTTTGGGCTCTTTATTACTGTTACTTATCTGTCTTTATTGTTTTTTGTTTTTCTTGTGCTTTGTTCTGCTATTGCCTCTAGCAAAGAAAGGATAGATGTATAAGTACACACTTATACATGCTTAGAACTACTCCTAAAGAGTTTACAAGAGCAGATTTTATTAAATATCAAAATATGAACAGCTACATTGAAGAAAATGAGACATTATGGTAGCCATAGCTGATTTCATATCTTCAGGTTCTGAAGTCCAATAATACTTTTATTCTTTGATTTGATTGGTTTAAGTCTGTTTTCTACTACTTGATTGCAATATGTGAGAAGATATGATCAGCTTTTTTTTGAAGAAAACAAAGGATATGAAGGTAGCCATTGTTGATTTCTTATTGTCTGATTTGAAGGCCTGTAATGTTTTCACTTTTTTGTTTTAGCTGGATTTATATTATTTTGTTTTGCTTGAGTTTGTTGTGTGTGAATGTATGAACAACCATTTCAAAGAAAACAAGAGACACTAGGGTAGCCACTGTTAATTTCCTGTTATATTTTAAAGACCTGTGTTGCTTACATTGCTCTGTTCTGATCTGCTTTGTTGTGTTTTACTTTGTTTTGTTTTGTTTTTATTCTCTTTAAAATAAAAAAAAGATAGAGATAGAGATGAGATGGATATAATATTTGGATGAGTAACAATTTTCTTTAGTTCCTTGGTTACATGCACAGTTATTGTTGTACAACAAGTGCATATTGGAAAAAAGTTGACCAATATGAACTTTTGGTTGTGTACCTATTTGAAGTAGATTTATGCAAAAGGTAGAAAACTCTTTTCCAGTGTTAGGAAATAGTGATTTGTTCATCTGACTAAAAAAGCTTGAATTTATTTACGAAGGCATCAAAGCCATAAGAGAACGAGATCTAAGCTGGACCAGAATGTAACAGGTCCACTTTGCCACAGTCCCTACAGGTTTTCATCAGCTCCTGGCTGCAGGGAACTGAAGTCATTATTTAAATCACACTGCCTTATGTGAGAAGATAGGAACAGCTCTTTTGAAGAAAACAGGGGACATTATGGTAGCCATTGTTGGTTTCTTGTTGTCTGATTTGATGGCCTGTAATGCTTTCACTCTTTTGTTTTATCTGGTTTTATATTATTTGGTTTTGTTTGAGTTTATTGTCTGTGAATGTATGAACAACCATTTTGAAGAAGGCAAGAGACACTAGGGTAGCCATTGTTAATCTGCTGTTGTTATGTTTTGAAGACCTGTATTGCTTGCAATGTTCTGTTCTGAAATGCTATGTTGTGTTTGACTCTATCCTGTTTTGTTTTGTTTTGTTTTGTT
>RJWT010039502.1:0-12657 GCA_004365215.1 Cuniculus paca | reverse complement strand
AGTGATGTCCTATGTAACAGCTGCCTCAGTCCTCAAGCCCATCCTGATCATCTCAGGAAGCCCTAGTCACACTGGCTGAGTTGTGTGTCTGCCCTGCCACAGTGAATAGAAAAACTCCAACAGGAGTGGCACCAGCCCTGATAGTGGCTGTGTGGGAGAGATGAAGTGAGATAGGGAACTGCCCCTATTGTCTTGCTTTCCAAATCTAGGAAGAACAGTCCTAGACTCTGAAGATGGGCTGGAGCAGAGGGTCTAGAGGCTAATGAGGCCATGGAGGATCAGGTGAGCTCAGCCAGGAGCTGTCCTGGTGTCACTAAAGCTCTGAGGTTTGGAGTATGGCAATTGGAGCAGTCCCTGGAAGGCATCTTCTGTGCCCACCTTCCTTTGGTTAGCATTCTGGGAGCGCCTGGCACTCTGCCACTTGGTTGGTGAAGGTTCCATTTTCTAGTGTCTTCTTGGCAGAGAGAGGATCCTTCCCAGTGTCTTCCACTGTCTGCAGTGTGATGCTTTTTCTTGGCTCAGTAGCTTATCAGACACAGCTGTTTTGTTTTCTAGGGTTTTAGGGTTGCTTTCTTCTTTTATTGATGGCTAGTGCTTTGAAGAAAGATAATTGATAGTGTATGCAGGGACTTCCTCTTAGCTAGAAGGTCAGGCCAGCCAGGGCCTCTGGTTTTTCCTCCATGCCTTATTAATGCAATCAAATGCTCTAGGAGGTATACAGATTTCCAATTTTACAGATGTGGAAACTGATTGTCTTGGTTACTTTTCTTTCTTGCTGGGACAAAACACCTGACACCCAATGTGAAGCAAGGAAAGGTTTATTTAGCTTACAGTTTCTGGAGATTTCAGTCCATGATCAGCTGGCTCCAAGGCAGGGTGGCATGGCACAGGGGCAACACTTCAAGGCAGCAGCCAGAGCAAAAAGAGAGAAAACAAGCCTCCTCTTCTCCCTTATATTGTACGCAGGCCACCAACCCCCTCAGGGTGGGTGTAACACCACCCCTCTTCAGAATGGGTGTAATACTCACAAAATGTCCTTGTCTTCCTTTGCAAGGATGTGGATATTTACAAAATATCCACATGATGGGGGTATTTACAAAGTAAAAACTCTGGCTCCCTGCTGAGTCTCTCAGTTAAACTTCTAAACTTCTCAAGTTGACACAATGTATAAACCATAACACTGATGCTCAGGAGTCCTAGTAATTGAAGAGGTGGAAAGCGTCAACTGGAAGTCCACCATTTTGGAGTAGCCCTTAAGTTGGAGACCATTAGATCCAGAAGCACCATGGAGACCATCTAGTCTAACTGCTTGATCTTGCTTCTGTGTTTCAACCACTGTGTGACTGACAGCTGTGTGTTGAACATGCATGTTCCTATGAATGTCCCCAGGGGGAGTCTCCTGAGTTTCAGCCCAGGCACAGCTTGCTAAATGGTCAGGATGAGAAGCTTTAGTGAAGGTCCCTATTGGAGACGCTATAGGGCAGAGCCAACTGGACATACAGGATGAACAGGGCTCTTTCAGGGGTCACCAGAGAGAGTCTGGGTCGGTATAGATGCAAGGGACTTGAGAACCAGCATCAAGAGTCTTGCCCTAATTTTTACTCAATTTGCAGCCTCTGATGAATTTCAAGTAGGATCCTGGCCTTCTCTAGTGCTCCTGACCATGTCCTGTCCCAGACTCTACTAGCTCCTCCCCTGGGAGTTTTTAGTAACTTCCTAACTGGCCTCCTTCCGTGTAGTCCCATCCATCCCAGAAAACTCCACTACCCACCCAGGGCCTTTCTCTAATACAAATCCGGTTGTGCCCTTCTCCTTTTAAAAACACTTCCTCTAGGCATGGTGGCTCATACGTGTAATCCCAGCACTCTGAGATTGCAAGGATCACGAGTTGGAGCCCAGCCTGAGCAATTTAGTGACTTAGTGAGATGGTGTCTCCGAATTAAAACATTTTTTAAAGGGCTGGAAATGTCAGTGTCCAAGTCCTGGGTTCAATACTCAGTATCACAAAACAAAACAAAACAAAACAAAACAAAACAAAACAAAACAAAACAAAACAAAACGCAAACACAGTCCCATGGCTCTCTGTTGCCCACAGGATAAGATCCTGTCTAATGTGGTGCTGTGTGCCCTGGCCCCACCTCTTTCTGCAGCCTCCCTGCCACTGTGCCTCTGCTTTCACTAGGCACCCTAGTTTCTTAGCAGCTCTGCTGCTGAATTACTCATTGTCTTTGGCTAGGTGTTCCTCTCCTCCCGCCTTTGAAATCCTATTCATGCTTCAAATTCCAGCACAAATTTCTAACTAGGAGAAGCTTTTCCTCACCCTTTTGAGGCTACCAATATGCTTTGAACATGTTTCTGTTTTGAAGTTCATATCACATTGCAATTATCTTCTTCCAGAATCCTGACTGCTTCCATCCTGAGTGTTTTTTGTGTGCAGGCAATGAACCAAGCCCTATAATGCATTATTTCACATTATTCTCACAGTAACCATAGTAGGTGCATTTTATTCTAGCCCCATTTAAAGATGAGGATGCTAAAACTCAGAGAAGTAGCATGACTTGCCCAAGTCATGTTGCTGGAGAGTGACAGAGCTATTAGAGCAGATTATCTGCTTGATCCTATTTTTCCGATTCCCTGGATCCCCATTAGTAGGCCCTCAGGAAACACTGGGCATGTGAGGACCAGCCAAAGAGGTGAATATAGTGGGATTTCTAGGGGTGAGTGAGATGAAATGGAGAGAGGTAGAGTGAAGAGGGGCCAGGCTTTCTCGGAGTAAAAGAAATGAGAGACTATTAGCCCCACTCCCCGTGACTTAGGGTTTCCTTTCCACCTTGCATGCCAAGTGGCAGCCTCTGGCCACCTGGGGACAGGCCTGTGGGACTCCAGGCTGAGCAGGTGGCATGGTGACAAATGCCATGGCAACCTGCCTCCTCTCTGGGGCCTAGAGGAGAGAGAGGACCTGAGAAGGCACAGGGTACACACTGAGGCTTCTGAGTAGGATCCTGGCCTGGTGGCTCCCTTTGGGCCTGGGTGGCTTCTGCCCTGCCACAAGGGACCTATCTGTGAGGTCCTGTCCCAGCAGGGGAAATGCTACTTCCACCTCTGTCCCAAAAGAATGACTGGTTCTGGCTGGTCCCAGGAGATTGTCAGCTACATCCAGCTACAGAACCACTCTCTTCCCAGCCCAGCCAGGGAGGAAGGAAGGGAGAACTCAAGAGGAGGATGCATGGGATTGCCAAGCAAGGTAGTAGCAGGGCCAGAAGGGAAAAAAGACTTCATTGTCCAAGGCCACACACAGCTCCAAGCAAGCCTGGCATCTTGCCTGCCTCCCAGGACCTAGCCCAAATCTCTACCTGCACTTTCCTGGCTCCTAGCAACACGCCCCAAGCTGGCTCTACAGAGAGAGGCCTGTCCTGAGATACGAGTCCTGCCTTGGCCAGCAAGTCATCCTAGAGACCTGACCTCCTCCTTGCAGCCTCCCAAAAGCCAGGACGGGGAGTAGTGACAATAGAATGGCCAGTGGGGCCAGGCAAGGTGGGCCAGAAACCAGAGTCCAGTAGAACTGCAGCTGTATGAGCTTTGAACCAGGCCTCAATGAGATTGAAAAACCTGTTGAAAGTAATGGGCTTATGCACATAAAAGCACTCAGTAGGGTTGCCTGAGCACAAAGAATCAATCAGTGACATAATCCTTGAAGCTCCTGCCCCCCCATGAGGAAAGCCCATCGTGCCTGCCAACCCACCCCAGCTACTCCTAGTCCAGGTTCTTCTGTGGCCAGGAGGATTCAACTACTTGTGGCCATGGGAAAATTTGGAAGGGCACTGCTGGCTCACATCCCAACCTGCCCTGTGGTTCCTGTTCTGGGGACCAGCCCTATGTCCACTGGCTCTGCCCAGGAACCTGGGGCATGATAGGTGGGAAGTAATGCCAGGCCGGGCGAGAGCTCAGGTGACTGGCGCGGTGCCAGCAGCTCCTGCAGCCCAGCACCCAACACCTCTAGGCAGACAATGCTGGCAGTGTCCAGCCCTCCGGGGAACAGGCCGTGTTCTGTATCACGGCCAGGAAACAGGCCATCTGAGCAGTGCCTTTGTCTGCTCAGGAGGCAGCCCCACCAGCAGCCAGAAAGACCAGGCTCCTGGGAGGTGCTGATGTGGGAAGGGGGTGGTCCTGGGCAAGAGATTCCAGGGGTTTGGACTCCAACCCCTCAGTACTTGATGCTGGTCAGACCAGCACACCTTGGGAGTGACCTGGGCAAGACCCTACTGTCAGTAGCTCTAATTCATCATCTGTGAAAGGGGACTAATCACAATACTTCCTCATAGGGTTATTGGGAGGAGTCAGTGGCAGAATGTACGTAATGTGTGTGGCATGGGCTCTATCGTGTTGTATGGCTGGGTAAACGCTTATCTCCCAGTGTGGGGGGAGGGGCACGGTCCAGAGCACAACCTTAGCCAAGTCTCCTGTAACCCAGTCTACTGTCTGCAGTCCCTGCTCTAAATGTGGGAGGAGGGGGCTGCCTCCTGACCAGCCCTCTGGCTGCAGAGAGTGAAAGCCTGAGCATCGGACTCTAGGAGCTTTGTGCTGATGCCGTGTGTCCTCTTCCCCACACAGCCTCAGTTCAGTCCCACATAGAGCCTCCCCCCTCCAACACCCCTGAGAGCCACCCTTGCAGTCCAGACCCTGACTTGGGAGAGCCAGTGGGCCCGAATCCACCTACCTACTTAACAGGAGTCTCTCCCAGCATGGACTCTTGCTACTGGGCCACCCACTGGGATCCCCAGTAGCAGGTAGGGAGGATTTCTGCTCCTGTCAACTCCAGCCCTCTACCACATTAAGCTTCATCTGCATGTTCCTGGAACATGAGGAAGTCAGCATGCACATTTGCACACATGGGTATGTGTGGCATGGGGGATCGGGTATGAGCATGGGAGGGCTGGCTGCATGTCCTGCATTGTGGGCAGGTGCCTGGGCATGTTCACAGGGATGGGTGCTGCACATTTTGGAATATCAGGATATGGTACTGTTTCATGTTCATATGTATCCATATGTCTTTCCATATGTTGCTGGTATGTTGGTCTGTCTTGTCTCCCCTATAGACAGGAAGTCCTGAACCACAAGCCAACTGGGAAGGTGATGGTTGACAAGAACAGCTCGGCCTAATTTAGGGTTCCTGGTTCAGCCCCGGGAGCCCTCCAGCCTGCAAACCCTGCCTAGGAGGGAGGACTGAACAGCAGGGAGGCAGGGGTCTGAGTGTCAGGGACCTGGGAGAACCAGGCCGGCTCACAGAGTCGAAGACTTGGAGCTGCGCTGGGGAACAGGAGGCCTGGCTCCCGCTGTCCTTGTGATCTCGGGCAAGACCTGCACCCTCTCTGGGGCATATTCATTCATCTGGAGGACACCGGGTTGGATTGATGATTTCCCACTGCCCCTGAGGCTTTGATGATTGATCGTGACTTTAAGTCAGGTGGTGGGAGGCTGTGCACCTGTCCCGTTAAATTCACTGGTAAAGGTGGCTGTGGCCTGAGCCTGGTGCTGGGGTATTCTGCCAAAGCGTGAGAGGAGAAGCTATGCCTGGCAGCGGCCCCAGCGAGAGAATGACTTGGCCCGGCCCCGCGCTCCCTGCTGGCCCCCCAACCCGCCCTCTTTCCTCAGCCCCGGGGACACCGCCCATCCTGCCCCTCACGAGGACCCGCAGCCTCATGGCCATGTCCCTGCCAGGGAGCAGACGGGCCTCTGCTGGATCCCGCAGGTGAGTCTTCCCTTGCCCTGGAGCTCTGCTGCAGAGGGTGGGAGAAGGTGTCCTCTGTCTTCCCCTGCCACTGACTTACACTGGGCCTTCCAGCAAATTGTATCCCATTTTCCCATCTTTAAAACGGGCTTAAAAACAGCCTCTTCCAGGAACTGTTTAAGCGCTTAAATGACACATGGATGTGAAAGTTACCTAAAGGCTCAAATCACTGGATTCCTACCAGTCCCAGCCCCATGGACACCATTGCTGGTTGGAAGGATGCAGCCATCTACTCCAGTTCACTTAGCCTCCCCTGATTTTCACCCCAGGAACCGTTCCTTCCATCCCCACTCCTGCATACCCCATTCTTCACCCCTCAGTCTGTCAGGAATGTCTCCTGGGTTGAGGGACCTTGGAAGTTGAGGACCTTTGGGAAGGGAAAAAGGGGCCCCATCCTTGTCCTGCAGCCTTGTCCACTGCCTGCTCTTTTCCCTGGGAAGCCAGGAGGACCAGCCTCCTTCTGGTTTTCCATCTTGATTTGCACTGTCTGTTCTGTCACCCCTGTCTGTGCATCCCCCTCTCCCTGCTGCTTGTCTCCCTGCTGGTGACCCTGAAGTGGGGGCTCTTTGAGCCACAGTGGCCTCGCAGTGTTCGCTCAGTGCCCACAGCTTCCCCCCAGCCAGAATGAGCACCTGCCTCTTCTCCCCGCCTCCAGGCGCACCTCTCCGCCCGTGAGCATGCGGGATGCCTATGGCACCTCTTCCCTCAGCAGCAGCAGCAACTCAGGCTCCTGCAAGGGCAGCGACAGCAGCCCCACACCCAGGTAATCCACCCTATTGCCAGTCTCACAGCTGGCTGGGGATCAGGGCTCTGGGGGGAGGTGGCCAGCGTGTTATTCTGACTAGCCCCAACTCCAGCGCTCTGACTGACTGGCTGTGTGACCTTGAGCAAGTCACTTCCACCCTCTAAACTTCGGTTCCAGTCTATAAAATGGACATAATACCCACTACGCAGAAGCAAATACAGTGGTTTAAAGAAACCAGGGTGATGATTTAGAATGAGGAATGAGAGGTAAAAGCATCATAGGCTCTGTTTCCTCTCTTCTTGTGCCACTATCATTGGAAAACAGCTTTTGTCCTCATCGTTACAAAATGGCTCCTATACTACCAGGAAGGAAGAAGATAGAAAAGGCCAAAATTCTACCCACATCACTAACTGGAAATGGGTCCTGTGACTAAGTAGATGCAGGGCTAGTTAATATAGAAAGAGTTAGTGCCCCCGCCCAAATCAGGATTCTGTTGGGAAAAAGCAAGATGATAATGAGAGGCAACCCCGGAGTTTTCCAGCTTGCTCTTCTCAGGGGACACTTTGAAAGTGGAAGAGGTTACTGGTTTGGGATGTGAGCTGTATTAGAAACACAGTGTGTGCTGTTTGATCTCTGATATCGTGGACCAAGATTTGAAAAGCAGGATCAGATTGCAGAGGCAAGTGAAGGGGACCTGTGGGTCCTGGAAAGCCAGGAAATAAGAGCCAGAATGGTGGCTTTGTGATGTTAAAATACAAGTGGGCAGCAGAAAAGTGTAGGGGCAGCTATGGCTTTGGATTCAGCCACTTCCTGTCTCTAAATCTCCATTTCCTCATCTGTAAAATAGAACTAATAACCCAGAGGCTGCAATGAGTTGGTATCTGCAGACCACATATACTAGTAACCACATAACAGCTGTTACTAGGGCTTTAGTCTGTGGGTTTTAGTCTTCAGGGATGCGGGCAAAGAAGACCAGGAAACACCCAAGTGTTGCACCCATGGCCAGAGCACCACCTGGGAGGGCTTGTCGTATCCCTTTCTTGGGGAAGATGTCATTTGTACACAGTGTTGTCCAGAGCTTTGAAAGCAACATTGCTGCGTTTCTACTGATGGGCGACATGCATGATGGGTGACAGGCATGTACAGGGCCCATGCCTGGACTTCATGCCTCCCCCACCCCAGGGCCTGAGGGACAGGAGTGATGTGTTAACTTAATGTGGCAAAGTGTAAATCACTGGAAACTTCAATACTTTTTCACTAGTAACAGATTTTCATGAGGTGTCTCATAATTGTAACCCTTGGGACAGCAATTCCACCCACAGACTGAGCACTGCCTCAGGAAGGTTCTCTTGCCTACCATGAGAGTGACTGTCCCTAGGTAATGGCGATGGAACCTCTGTTAGGACCTCCTTGCAAATAATCAGACTTTCCAAGGTATGAGTAGCTGAGAGACATGCATTATAGTAGGTTTTACTTCTCAGTCATAGATAGATAGAAAGATAGATAGACAGATAGACAGATAGAGACATATATATATATATATATATATACACATATATATGTGTGTGTTATGAATTACATATATATATATATAATTTTTTGGAAAGATAGAGCTAGCGACTAAAAATGTGTAAGTGTTAAATGTTATTTTGGGAAAAATACTCATAAAAACAAATGAAAAAGTTAAAAGTTACTTCCCTCTAATCTTTGATTCTGCTGGCTTAACTAATCTTGGTTCTGTCACTGCCATCACCACCTACCTCACCCCAGGTATGAGACAGACCACTTTTTATTCATTGCAGACCTCTCTGACCAAAGCCTTTGCAGGGCTGGTGGATGCTACAAGATGAGTGTATGGGGCCTTAGTGCTGTCCACATGGCTTGCTTCTCTTTTGGAAAGATATTTCTTAGATCAGATGGGGCAACCCCAAGCTCCCAGCCCACACTACCACCCTGCCCCTTGAGAAGCAGGGCTATGTGTGACTTGGCTTGAGTTGAACTTGGGGACCTTGAAGTGAGCCAAAGGAAGAGAATATCATTTCTCTTTCCAAGCCTGCCACCATATTCTCTGCAACAGTTCACAATCTACAAGTATTTTTTCCTCAGTAAATATTAGAGAGCTTGCATGAAATCCTAAAAGTTTCTTCCAGGTTGGCTGCACCAGCAGTTGGGCCTTACAAGGGCCTGTCTTGGCAGTCTCGAACCATGTCTGCCCCTCCTTGGAAAAGAGTGGGATGGCAGCAGGCCTGAGTCTCTAGTTGGGTGGGAATGTGCCCAGGATTTTGAGCCGAGATTTAAGACATTTCTTTAAAAACAGAAGAACCAGCAGCCAGGAAGTTGTGGGTGGAGCCCACAGTCTGTTGTAGAGTCAGGGTGCTCTCCTTCCCTGGAAAGCTTTGGCCCACTCTCACTGCCGGCCTGCTCGCCCTCTGGGTGGAGATTCTTCCCCGCTGCCCTGCAGGAGCCAATGTGCTGCACACATGCCACGCAGAACCCATTACCAGGCATGGAGCTGGGCACACCCAGCCTGCTACACCACAGGGCACTGTTGACTGCCCAAAACTAGACCCAGCAGGTGTTCATGCAGTCACACACATCTCCAGGGCATGCATGTGTGACTTGTTCGGGGGCTGCTGTCCTGACACATGAGATTCCCCATGAGGGTAGCAGGAAGAGGGTGAAGCTTCACAGGCACTGTGTGTAAACACATGTATGGGTGGTGCACACAGACCAGGAATCCACGCATTCAGATGTGCACTCCCAGTAAGTGTGTGCAC
The DNA here is from genome assembly GCA_004365215.1 of Cuniculus paca. NCBI lineage: Eukaryota > Metazoa > Chordata > Mammalia > Rodentia > Cuniculidae > Cuniculus > Cuniculus paca. The sequence goes on along the minus strand of RJWT010039502.1, from coordinate 3,347 downwards.
AATTAATGCACACCTACATGAACATGAGGGTGGGCCAGGGGAGTGTGCATTGGATGTGGTGTGTGTGCTAGGACAGCTGTGCTGCATACAGCTATGCCTGCCTATGTGAGTCTGCCTTCCCAGCTCCATCCCTGAGCTCTCAGATCTAGAGAGGAAAGCCACCCCACCATGTCTCCTCCTCTGCAGGGTGAGTCCTTGTCCTCCTTGCTTACCTGAAGTCTTCTCCATCCTAAGCCTCCAGCCCTGTACTCATTCTCGGGGTTCAGATGTGGAAGCCTGGGTTCTGGGTGCCCTCTGGGATAGGCTGTGGGCTTAGGCCAGCAGCCTTCTGCAAGATGGAGGCTTCCCCATTCCCAACAGTGCTGTAAGGACAGTGCAGATGGTGGTGGTAAGTGCTCACCAGTGCCAGGCTCATGTGCACCTTGTAATGGGTATCTCCACCCCTCATCAGAGGAGCCCTGCAACTCCACCCTGGTCTCCATTCAGAAGAACTTCACTAAAGCCCACCTTCCAGCAGGATGGTGTCCTTGTGGCCACCCGACCCTCTACAGCATGTTTGGCTTGGAGCCATCTGCTGGCCATGGACTAGGGATAGTAGTGTGAGGATCCTGTTCTCTGGAGGCAGCACCTGTGCATTTCCTGCCCCTCACTCCCCCACCCCCATGATGGGCATCCACTTGCAGGCGTTCCATGAAGTACACACTGTGCAGTGACAACCATGGCATCAAGCCGCCCACCCCAGAGCAGTATCTGACCCCCCTGCAGCAGAAGGAGGTATGCATCCGGCACCTGAAGGCACGACTAAAGGACACGCAGGATCGGCTCCAGGACCGGTGAGCAGGCAACTAGGGCAGCCATGGGTTTACCTGCGAGCTCCACACCCAGAGGAACTAGGGCCCTAGGATAGCTCTGGAAAGAAGGAGTGGCTGGGGCTTTCCACCATTCACTTGCTCTTTCCTTCCCAGCAATAGCTTATCCAAACTCATTACATGCATACACATGCACACACACACACACACACACATACACACACACACACACATCCAACTCTCCTTGACTGCTTTAGGTAATTGCTCAGGCCAGGTGGGGAGCAGTTTGCCTGCAAGGGGCTGTCCCCTCAATTCAGTCTCCCACCTATGCACATGAGGGTGAGCAAGGAAAGCTTGCATCAGAGAGGGAATGGGTGCAGAGACAGCTTTGCCTGCACCCCAGCTATGCCCACACACCCAGGGCTCCAGAGAGGAAGTCCCTCTCCCCACCCCATGTCTCTTCAACCGCGAGTTGAGTTCTTATCCTCCATGCCTACATGGAGCCCACCCCTCTGTCCCTGTCTCTATGAATTTGTCCCTTCTGGGAAGTTTCATAATGTAGTATGTATGGCCATATCTTTCTTGACCACAGCCTTGCCTAGTAGACAGTCCAGTTTGGATGTGTTGTGGTTCGGAAGTACAGGAGTTCGGGGCAGCATTTTGTTGGCCTCTTTGTCTTAGAACTAGAAATTCTATCTTTATTTCCCGTCATCTTCCCAATGATGCCTGGGCTCTTTTCTCTAATATTCTCAGGAGGATATGGACATCTTGCAGCTTTCTTTCTAGGTTAACCTTGCTGCTCAGAGCAGACCACCTGCCCTGCATGGTTTGGCCAGGATGCCCTGTGGTGGGCGTTTTCACATCTCAGTCCAGGTTACTCTGTGACTCTTGCAGAATCCTGTGGCCATGCTACAGCTCCATGTTCTTCACACCTTCTGTATTGTTTCTACCTGTACGTCCCTTAGTAGCTTACCTTCTGCTCCTTGAAGATGAATATGTTGTGATGCCTCTTCGCATCTGTATGCAGTGTTGCCATCACGTGGTGTGCCCTTTCCCCTATCTTACTTAGCAGCCTCATCCTTCAAGACCCAGTTTCTATGCAATGCCCTGCAATCCACTGAGGCATGGACAAGGCTGGGAAACCACTGTTCTATGGGGCTTGACTGGCACCAAGAAGAGAGGAACAAGGGTCAGCCAAGCTGAGCATGCCCAATACTTTCTTCCAAACTCATTTCTCCTCCTAGGGTGAGGTGTGAGAGAGTGGGGAGAGAGGCCAGGAGGGTTACCCTGCAGGAAGCCCCATGCTCAGGCAAGAAGAGTGATGAACAAGCCCCACTCCCATACCTACTAGCACATTTGCATTGCTACGGTAAGCAATTCTGGCATACTGCCCCCACTGGATTGCTGAGTCCTTTGTGTGATAGGCCCCCTCCCAGAGGATGTTGTGACTGTTATAGGGTGCTGAGACCCCTCAACCCCAGTCCCTTCAGGAAAATGTGGAATGAGATTCCTGGGCCCAGTTCCTGAGTGGAATTTTCAATCAGACTTTGTAAAGTCCATCATGCTTTATCTGGTACAGTCACTGTGCGGAGCCCATAATCCCTACAGTGATGGTCATGCCATTCATAGATCTTGTTCCTTTGAGCCTGGGGCTCAGGCTGAGCAGCTGTGTGGTGGAGGAAGAGTGTCCAGGCATGAGATTAAGCCCGGTGAATCATTTTAGTCCTCTTTTCTTCTTTCAGTCAATCTCTGTTCAGTCTTGCCCTGGTTTTGCCTCTAGACTCAATGGCATGTTTTTCAAGCTTGCCTGACTCCTCTACAACCCCTGAAGTCACTGTAAGTCAAAGATTTGGAAAAGTCTGATCATTTCTTGACAGGGGGCTTCCAGTGGTCACATTTGCCTGATGCTTGCCCCTTCTGTCAATAGAAGTAGCTTGGTGCTTACCTTGTCCATCTTTCAGCCTCCCTCTTTACAATAGACACAAAGAAGAAACTTCTAATATGAATGAAGGAAAGCCACACTCTTCTCCTTACCCTCCTCCAGTTCATCTACTACTTCTCATGCCTCCACTTGAGGGATGATGTAAAATTATCAGCTCCTCCCACCAACACTGAAGGTGGTTATCTTCTCATGCCACTGCCATTTCCCCCACGGTGTCTGGCCACATCTCCATCCATTTAAAATGGTCATGCTCTGCTTTGGAAGGGGGCCACATTCCTTTCAATAGAGCAGAGATTTTCTGTCTAGTTACTCTTGCTTTATATTAAGATTTTATTAGATTTTTATAGCAGTAGCACTTATAAAAATCTTTTTCATCTATTCTCCAGATGATAGATTAAAAGTCATCTGCAGTTCAGCCTCCAGGGGTAGAAATGGGTGATGTCTTGATATTTCTTCTCCCTCCCAGCTGGAGGCCTGTCCTGCCTTCACCCTTGGCCCTGTCCCTGGGAACTCTCACTGCTCCCTGTGGGCTAGAAGAAAGGGGTAATAGGCATCAAGTACCTTCTTTCATTTCTAGCTCTGAGCCACTGCAGTGC
>RJWT010039501.1:0-12661 GCA_004365215.1 Cuniculus paca | reverse complement strand
AAAAAAAAATAAGTAAAATAAAATTGTCAAAACTTTTATTTATTTGTGGCATAATTAAATATTGGCTTTACTTTTACTGTAATATACTACCTAGTATTTAAATTGTGAATAAAGGAAGTCATATGCTCATTTACATTTAGTTGTGTGAAATTACTTATATCTTTCAAAAGAAATAAATGATAGTGAGTAACCAAGCTGGATGAAATCAGTTGGTAATACTCTAATCCAGAAAGAAGCCTCAATAGTATGGGAAGAATTTAACATTTAAAATGTTAAAGATTGTGCTAAATTTAAAAAATTCATATCACATCCCAATTTTGTAGACTACATGAGTACTAAAACTTTCTATATCCTCATCAGACTAATTATATAAATGAAAGCTAGAGATAATCTAGAGAAAACTATGTAGATGTCTCAATTGCTTTTTAAAGTAATAACGGGAATTTCAAGGAGAATACAATCATTTGTGTTTTACTATTTAGGCATAAATCTCAGAATTACATCATTAAAGTTTTTAAAGGATTTTTTTTTTTTGGTATTGGGCATCTAACTCAGAACCGTGAGCTTGCCAGGCAGGCATTGTGCCACTGAGCTATATCTCTGACCCCCTCGAAGCATCTTTTACCCTGAATACTGGCACAAAATACTGTCAGATAATAGACACAACAGTGTTTAACTGATAAAAATGCAATGTAATACAAGCAAATTTACTTAGGCAAACCTAAATATATTATCCTTATTATCATAAATTGAAAATATTAAAATATCACATTGCATTTCTCTCAGTTTTGGAATTTCAGTGTAATAAAAATATCTGTAATTCTATCATACATCATATTTACTATAGGTAATAACTATACTGCATTTTTGGGAATTGTTAAACATAGAATATAAGAGTTCTTCCCACAAAATGCAAGTGAAGCAGTGCACGTGTTAAATAGCTTTTTTAAATCATTTTATATTATATACATATATCAAAACATCACATTGTACATCACAAATATATCCACTTGTTACTTGTCGGATAAATTACCCTCAAATGGTAAAACATTTTAATTTAAAACTCATGTGGAGCATAATAGGGAAATACTGTATGTAAAAATTTAATAAATATTGCATTTAATGTTACATGCTAAATTCCTGTCACATCCTATTCCTTTTAAGATTTTATAAGACAGCCAAAGTGTCTCATAAGCTGTAGTTTGTTGCTTTCAAGAAAAATTGAAATTGCTGCCATTCCTTCAACAATGAATATTTGCTTCTCTAATGTTATATTTATGCCCTGCAGTTCTGCTCCTGTGTCTCTGCATAAACAATAACATTTTGTGTTTGAATTTTAAGTGTAGCAAAATATTTTAAAAAGTAATCAAACTTGATATATGTAGTGCTGATAATGCACATGATTCAATTGAAACAATTACAATATGAATAGCTAGGACCAAGGTCATACAGAGCAGGTAATGGTAGCTCTGTCATACTTGATATTTGTCCTACAATGATTGTAGAACACCTACAATTGTGAGAAGCTCATGATTAGAAATTGTAAAATGTGAAGATTTGATTCTTAGTGCCAATAAAATATTAGGGCAGAACTCACATAAATATTTACATATACCTGGCAAATGATTTATACTAAGGTGTAACTTTCATTGCCTTGATCTTAATTATTTTTTGTTAAATCATAATTTAGTGAGAACCATTAATAGTAATATACTGGCTATTAATTATATAGCCACTAAATATATATCTGCATATATTCAGCATTTACACTTTCTAATATGTCCCAACAAATCTCACGTGTACATCAAAACCTAAAAAAAGAACTCTGAATATAAATAAAATTGAGTTTTTGAGAACATTTTTACAGCAATAGCAATTCTTCATAAACATATTAAATTCAGTATTAAAAATGTTTCACAATAAAGGCTTCAAAAGTATACTTTTAAAAGAGAATGGTACATCAATATGTTTCTCACATAGATATAAAAGTTTTAATATAATTTTTCAATATAATGTTTTCAAGAATTAGCTATTACTAATTTTCTTGCTATAAACATGGATGCACATATATCACTGTGGTATGCTGTTTTCAGATCTTCTGGAAAAATACCCAGAAGGGGGAATAGCTGGGTCAAATGGAATCTCTAATCCTAGATTTTTGAGGAATCTCCACACTGATTTCCACAGTGATAGTGTCAGTTTACACTCCCATCAACAGTAAAGAAGAGTTCCTTTTCCCCGACAGTCTTGCCAGTATTTGCTATTGGTTAATTTCTTGATGCTAGCCATTCTTTCTGGAGTGAGATGGAATCTCAACATTATTTTAACTTGCCTCTCTTGAATGAATCGTAACATTGAACATTTTCTCATATATTTATTTGTTGTTTTGATTTCTTCATCTGAGAAGTGTGAGCTCATCTCAGATGCCTATTTTTGGATTGGGTCTTTAAATTTAAATTTTTTTTTGTATTTTAAAGAGAAATTTGGGATTTAGATTTTTTTTCAATTCTTAATATGTTCTATTTATAAATCGTTTGTCTGAGGGACAATTGCCTAAAATTTTTCCTGCTCTGTGGGTATTTTTGCACTGTGTTGGTGTTTTCCTTTGTTGTGCAAAACCTTTTCAATAGAATGACATCCCAATTATACCTTTCTATTATTTTCCATGTGATGAAGATTTTATTCATGAAATCTTTGCCTATGCCTATGTCTTGAGAAGTTCTGCCTATTCTTTTGTTGAACTTTTTAATATTAATGAAAAAATTGGGTAATTTTCTGCCTTCTCAATTAAACTTTCTCCCTATCATTGGTTTTTCTACTTTTGCTTCATACCATGTTGCGTTTTGCATTTCTCTTTCTTTAATTTATCTTTTCAATTTTATCTCTTTCTCTCTCTTCCATTTATCCATCAAGTTACATTGAGTTAGAGTAGTATAACTAAATGACACAAAAACTTCCTTTTCAGTGAAAACAATTTTGACTGTCTACTCTGCTCATGGAACTCTGCACCTTATAGCATTGTCACTTCATCTTTTACTGAACAGAAGAATATTGAGAAGAACATTGAGAAGAACAGTATACCTGTCAATAAAAGGAGTTAAATCATGGAGAAAGGGTAATACAACATACATAAAGAAAATGAATAAATTACAAAGAAAGGTTAGATGAATTTGTTTCAAAGTCAATATATATTTGTGTACTCTTACATGAAAGAATTAAGATATGTCCACCACTCTTTATCCCCACGTATCTTCTTCAGGTCACTCTCAGAGTTAAGTCTTACTCTAATTCCAGTTCTTATTTCTCAGTTTTGCCTGTTGCTATGACTTGTAACTAGATGTTTCTTCAAAACCTCATGTGGTCATAGGTAGAGTTTTGGGAGGTGATTGGATCTGAAGTGTGGGATTGATTCACAGTTAAATGCTAGGATTAAAGGTGCCCCACCCTGGGTGTGAGTGCTATCTGCACTAAGGGCAGGTAGCTTGGATAGAATATAAGGGACAGAAAAAGGGCTGCTGTGGATGCTTGTTGCTTGCTTCTTCACTACTTTGCTGCCTTCTGCTTGTCATGAACTGTTTCTCTTCTGTAATGTCCCTGTGCCATCCCACCCTGCCTTGGATCCAATCAACTATGGGCTGAATCCTCTACAAGCTATAGGCCAAAATAAACCTCTCTTTTTTTAAACTTGGATGTCAAGTATTTTGTCTCAGCAACAAGAGAAGTAACTAAGAACCCCATTTTTGTAATGGAATCATACACTATGCACTCTTTGTGTCTCAGTTATTTTTTTGAACATAAAGAAAGTTCATTTATGCTAATTACCAGAGAAATTTTTTGCTCACTATCATTATTTTGCAATGCTATTTTAAGCTAAGATTAAGATTTTTGTATTGATTCTACTTTGGGTTCACTAAGCGTGAACATTCTTAAGCGTCCCTTTCATAAAAAGTATGTGAACCTTCTTAAGCAAATATTTCATGGTAAGTAGTGTGTTCATGCACAAATACAGATATATTTTGTGCTGGTTCAAGAAATAATTATACAATCAACATATGAATATGTGCTTTATATCAATTTAAATTCTTAAAAATAATGTTCATACACTCAGTTTTCCAATCCTGAAATTTCTGATGGTTAGGATGTGCAACTCCAATTATTTACTGGTTATTTTCAGATAGTTTTCCATAAAAGTCCTACAAAATATTTTACTCATTTTTCATTTGTACAGGTTGTGATTTTATTATTGATCAGAGTCAAGATTTGTGTTAGGTTGCAGAAGAGGAAATTGTTACTATTATAAGAATGGATGGGTTTCAATTTTTTTTGTTTTAAGGAAATGTTACAGTAATAATTAAGGTACAGCACATATTATATAAATGATTATTATAATGAAAAAGTTAATACACACATCATTTTATATATTAATCCATTCCTTTTGGGTTAAGAGCAGTTATAGTTAAATTATTTACCAAAAATTCTAAAGAGAGTACAGTATTGCTAACTGTAGTTCTCATGTTTTATATTGGATTTTTTGGGCTGTTCATCTCACATCTTGTTATTTTGTGTTTGTTAACATGTATGTATCTATGGATTGATTGATTGATTGATTGATTGATTGATTGATAGGGATCTATTTCTTCCCTGCAACTATTATAAACACTCTGATTCTGTAACTCTATATACTTCACTCTTTAAAAACTATGCATATAAGAGAGATCATGCAATTTTTTCTTCCATCTTATGGCTTATTGAAGTTAGTATAATGGCTTGCAGTGTTACACATATGTAAAATAGTAGGATCATTTTTAATGCTGTATATCTTTCCAGTATATATTCATGCATATGTATCTTAGTTTAAGAAAACATGTAACATATTGTAAATAATTCTTTTAAACTTAATGTATTTTAGATGAAAATGTTTACATTTGAAAATGCCATCTCCAAATATGTCCCTTTTAGAATTTCCATAATTACCTAATTATCTTAAAGTTTTCTATTTACAAGAAATTTTATTTCCTTCCTTTTGATTTTAAAACTTCAGTCAGGACTACATTGATTTCAGTGCATAGAATTTTTGCAGAGATAAATGTGGTAAATTCATAATGATTAATGTGTAAATTTATCAAGAGGACATGATGATTAGCTACTTCCTAATATAACTAAATTTAAAACACACTAAGCATAAATCAATATAAATCCATGTATGAATGGACACAACTTGATTATAGGGGCAATTTTAATACCACTTTGTTCAATAGCAGAGTCAGAAAATTAATGTTAATATAGAATCACATGTTTAAAAACCTCTATTAGTTATCCTGATCTAATTGACATTTATGCAACACTTCCTCTGACACTAGAAAAACACACTTCATTTCTAAGTGCACTTAAAATATTTCCCTAAATAGTCCATGCTATGTGACATTAAACCAGGTTTATTCTCACAGATTCTTTAAATAAGTACTTTTTTATCATAGTGGAGTTAAATTATAAAACAAGAAAAAAATAGCTGAAATAAACTTGAAAAAATGAACAAATATTTGAAATAAAGTAACATATTTCTTTATCCTTAATTATTCATATGAAGATAATTAAACAAGACTACAAATACTTTGCACAGATATTTATTCCACACTTATTTGTAAAATTTGGAAGTAGTTCAACATGCAGTGGGTGAATAGATTATGTATAATATATCCAATGAAACACTATTTAGCAATAAAAAGAAATAAACTATGGGTATGTACAATATGATTTCATCCAAAAAATTATGCAGAGTAGAAAATAAGCAGAAACAATACATTGTTTATGACTTTCCTTATTTGAAATTTGTTACCATGTAAGTGAACATATAGTGATTTTAAACAGATTAGTGATTTCCTAGGGAAAGTAAAGGGTATGGAGAAAGATAATGATAGTTTAAAAAATAAGACACAAATATGAAGTTGTTTATTAATCATTGCAGTTAAGTAATCTATTTGCATAACTTAATTTAGTAATTCTGTAATTCTGGTGCTACCATTTACATTTTCAGGGTTGCAAAACATGTCAGTATTAGAGATGTAAAAATACAATTTCTAATGCATTCCTATTGGTGTATATCACTAATATGTCTGTGAAGTTTTGTTTATTTTAATCAAATGTGTTGTGATGTTCTAGGAAAATTTGCAACTCATCCTAAATGAAAACTTGTTATACACTTCCATACTCAGATTTTTCTCCCCAAACACAACATTCAAATTGCAATGTTATTTTGAATAAGAGGAGACCACCTGGCTTTATCTCATTCTTTAATCCATAAACATGAAATTTAGTCATTTTAGCCTCAATTGTTACAGTAGTAACATATGGCCCAATGGACTGACATCTTCAAATGAAAGAAAACAGATGTTATGAGTAACAATACTGGGGTTGATGTGAAATATTTTTCCATTTTAAAAGGTCACTGAGCTTCAGAACAATTAATCTGGTACTAGATTACCAGTTAAAAATACTATCACTTTTATACCCATTAGATACAAGTATGAACACACATAAGTAATCCCTATTTGGGAAGGAAAAAGCAATTTTCATTTTTATTCTCTTGAATTCTACCACAGGAAATAGTTTTATGTGTATGTATTGTGAGTGTTTGAATGAGAAATTTTATATTTATTTTAAAAATACAATGTTGCCAAAATCTATTTGCATTTATGGAAAAAAATTCTGTCTATTAGAACTGCCCACTCCATTGTATATAAAATCACTTATAACTGTGGGTACCTTACTTAATAATTAAAAAAAGAACTCACATTTCATTGGAAAAAAATATAAAAATCTAAAGTTTAACATAAGATTTTCAAATAATTTTATAGATTTCTTTGTTATTCTAATTTTAATTTTCCAAGTTTTGAAATGGCAATTTTAAATAACCCTTTTTCTGAAAAGTCTATTTATTCATTTATTTGTCTAAGGACATTATTTACCTACTTTTTTATAAAAATGTATGATCATTTAAATACTAATTTAACACACACTTTGGATAGAGTCAATTTTATGCTCTGTATCAGAATACCAGAGAATAGGTAATTATAAAGAGTAAATGCTATTTCTCACATTTCTCAAGACTGGGGAATCTAAGTGTTGGACTTCAAACCTGGTGAATGTGTTGATTGATCCTCATGTGCTGAAATATGTAGTAAAGTGAAATCTACTTCTACATACTATCTTAAGGCTGCATTAATTAATTCAAAAGTTTGAGTCCTCACAACCAAAGAAACAAAATTCACAATTAGGTCCTACTTCCCAACACTTTTACTTTGAAAATTAAATATCCAATAAATAAATTTGAGGAGCACAATTTTTTATATTTTTTATTTTAAAGAAAATAAAACCAAGCAGAATAAAACAAAGCCATTCAAACCAGAAAATGTGAGTGATACAGGATTTCAAAACAGATAATAGAAAATCAACAATGGCTACCCTAATGCCTCTTGTTGTCTTCAAAATAGCTGCCCATACCATCAGACACAGTAAAATCAAACAAAAGAGAACAGAATAGAACCAATTAAAAAAAACAATGAATGCAATACAGGACTTCAATACAAGATAATAGTAAATCCAAAATGGCTACCAAATATAGCTTCTTATCTTTGAAAGAGCTCCCTATACCATTGGATATAATAAAATCAAACAAGACTAAACAGAATAAAACCAAACCAAACAAAACAATAAAAATGATACAGGACTTTAAACACTATTATAGGGAATTAACAATGGCTACAACCTCCAGAAGGAGATACCTGATCGATACTATATTGTGTATTGTTATTCTCTAAATACATGATCAGACTACTGGGTTTAGGCCTGCAAAGGCAATGAAACATTAAATACTTCAAGCATTAAGTAGTATTTTACTTCAATAGCTATCATCTCAGCTTGTGTTTCCCCAGATCATCTGGTTGCTTATGGGCTGGGGAGAAGGGCCTTGGCTCTTCTTGTCTCCCAGCCTGCATGTCAGAAGGGGCTGGCATCTCGTTCTCCTTCACATGGTCTTCAAATGGCACCAACTCATGGGAAGGGTCTGGCATCTGGTTCTTATTCCTGTGGCCCACACATGGCACCAACTCACAGGAAGGGACTGGTTTCTTGTTCTCCCCATAGCCCACAAGTGGCACTGACTCACAGGAAGGGGCTGGTGTGTGGTTCTCCTCCTTGTGGCCTGCAAAAGGTGCCAATTTACAGCAAGGAGCTTGCATCTGGTTCTCCTTCCCTTGGCTGGCAAATGGCACTGACTCGCAGGAAGGTGACTGGCATCTTTTTCTCCTCCCTGTGACCTGTGACTGGCACCAACTTTCAGGAAGGGGCTGGCATCTGGCTTTCCTTTCCACAGTCTGTGAATGGCACTGGCTTACAGGAAAGGCCTGGCGTCTGGTTCTTCTCCCCACAGCCTGTGCATGGCACTGACTCCCAGGAAGGGGCTGGTTTCTTGTTCTCCACCCTGTGGCCCATGAATGGTGCTGACTCCTTAAGGGACACATTTTAACCTTATAAATTGGTAAAATGTCATAAAACTACTTGACTGGTATAATGAAAAATTTAATTGCATGACATTTTCTGATATTCCAGCAGATTTCATGAGATAATATAATCAATATTGCTGCTGTCAAAATAGCATCCAAAAAGATGTTATAAGAACTCAGAATATGAATTCTAAGTGAAACATAGGTTCAAACAACTGATTAAAATGCCTTTACAATATCTAAGAAATCCTGGTGATATCGCATAGCACCCAGATCAACATAGAAAAGGAAAAATTATATTGTAGAAGGAAAGGGTACTTTCACAGTATTCATGGCACCTCATTTCCAGTGATTTTGGCACAGGCAAATATACCTTCTGTGTTGGGGAAGGAGGACATGACATTGTATGAGAACTTAGGTTCAAGTTAGCTACCATGAAGCCAGGCTCAAGGACCGTACTTACACATTTAGAATTCAAGTCCACCAAGTAGAAGTCTGGCATTCACATTCCAAGGTGATTTGTCCCTCCTTCTAGACTCAGCTCCAGGGTAAACTTGGCATTATATTCCTTTGTCACATCTAGGTTCTCACACTGCCGACATGAATGTGGGCTCAGACCCACTACCACCAGACACCAGAAGACCTTCATAAACCCAGACAGTGTTTGGCTTTGCAAACCACAATGTCATATGCATTCATGTGTAGGACTGATATAGGTAGCTGGTCAGACTGCAAAAAGTGCTTCTTCTACAAGACTGTCTATGGATCCCTTGAGATAGTCTAACCGAGACCTCTGCGAGACCTGGTGAGTGAAGTGGTTTTCCTGAGAAGTCATTGTGTAAGAACCTGAAAGAGGTGATGCCTTCTGCAATCTCACAGACATTACCACAATGCCACAAGGGTCACAAATAGCAAATAACTAGAGAAACCTTATACCACAAAATGAATAATGAAGTCCCAGAAAACATCCCTAACAAAATAAAGATTTATGTTTTTTTGAAAAACTGTTCAATATGAATATTTTAAAGATGTTCAGTGAGCCACAACAAAACACAAGAATAAGATGAAAACAGAAATAATGATATAAGAATAAATATAAGTTCAACAAAGATAGAAGTCATAGAAGGAGACAAGCAGAAATTTCTGGAGCTGCAGAATATGAGATTCAGCTGGAATTTCCACAAAAACCTTCAACAGCCAATTCAAATCAAGAAGAAAAATCAGTGAACCTAACTACATATGACTTGAAAACACTCACTGAAAAACTGAAAAGAAAACCAGAGTGAAGTGATCCTCTAAGTTTTACAGGATGCCATCTAGTAATCAGACAAATATATTATAATATCCTCAGATAAATAGGAAAGCTTATACACGCACACACACACCCACACACACAATTCCAAACAGGGATCAGAAAATGAGCATCAAGGTCAGTGAAACCCAAATATATCAGCAGATTTAACATAGAGACTCATTAAATTGCTATCTTGGCTACTTTTCTCTCTTTGCTGAGATGAAATACCTGACACCCAAAATGAGAGAAGGAAAGGTTTATTTAGTGTACAGCTTTTGGAGGTTTCAGTCCATACTCACCTGGCACCAAGGCAGAGTGGCATGGCTGAGGGGCAGCTGTTTGTGGCAGCTGCAAGCAACAAAAGCAAAAAGGGCAAAAGGGGAAAAACATGCCTCCTTCCCTATTTTGTATGCTGGCTATCTGTCCCTGGGTGAGTGCAGCATTCACACACCAATCCCAGTGCTAGACAATGAACCAAACACAAATGGTAGATTCAGTCACCTCCATGACTGCATGAGGCTTTGGGGAAATATTTAAACAAACCACAACAACTACTTTATAAGCAAATTGTCAGGTCAACAGTAAAGTTTTGGTAACAAAAAGAGAAATGCCGCTCATCTTTCTCTTCATGGAGATTTGGAACACATTACTGCCAAAACCTACTCACAAATTAAGTAATTCCTTTTGAGAAATATGAATTATGAGAAATATGTGAGAATTATGAGAAATATTGAGAAATATGTGAATTTCTCAGTATAAACTCTTCAGGAGAAGAGAGTGGAGTTGTATATTCAAAGTTCTGTGACAAAGGAGAAATGCCTGTTTTCTCTGAGAAAACTTGAGCAGTGCTTCTAGACCAGGGTCTACAGATACAAAGTGTTTGGTAGAGCAATTATTAGAACAAAATGAGTAGCTTTTAGATGAGTATATTTTTCCATAATATATTTTGATCTTACTTCTATAACATCCAAAATTTATTCTTGAATTTGTTTAATAATTTGGTACATTTAATGTGGTAGCAGGAAATATATGTGCATATTTTAAAAGATAGCAGATAAATTAATACTAGAAGTGAGACAAACGTGATTGACTTTTTTGGAAGAACTTAATTTTAAATAAGAATAAACTTTCCAGATGTAGTTCTAAAGATACAATCAATGAACAAAATAGTTGATAAGCTAGACTTCACTAAAGTTAAAATCTGTTGTCCTGTGAAAAATACAGTTAAAAGATTGAGAAGACAAACTACAGAGTAGAAGAAACTATTCCTGAAAAAAGTACCACTATTGACAATAAAGAGAACTCTTAAAGTTCAACAAGAAAATGAACAACCCAATTAAAAATACATTAACGATCAGGAAAATTACTCAATAGACAAAGATATTGAGAATTGAGAGGCAAATTAGTGTATGAAAAGATGCTAGATAGCCAGACATGGTAGTGCACGCCTATAATCCCAGCATTCTGGGGACTGAGCTGGGAGGATGGCTACTTTTTGAGCAGAGGTTGGAAAGTTCTTACTTAACTAAAAATACTATTGTTATATTACCCAGTACAGATCCAGCAATCATGCTCCTTGATATTTACATACAGAATAAAAATTCATCTTAACGGAATTATCTGTGTAAGAATGTTTAAAAACAACTCTGTTGTGATTACCAAAACTTGGAAACAACCAACATGTCTTTCCACAGGTGAATGGGTTAGCCTAAAGTACATCCTGATAATGGCAGAATTGTAAATTATAACTACTCTTCTGAGATTTATTTTGAAAATATGCATTAAAATTAATTTAACCATAGGTACACTTATTTAATTTATCTGAAGACAAAATGAGCAAGTTTTTAAAGAAGTCATATAAATGATTAATGTGAAGTTTCTCATATTGGACAAATATAGAATGAACAAATTTGAACTGATATTTATGTTAAGGAAGATCTATAAAATTGGGTTCATGAAACTACCAATATGTCACTTATATCAATACAAATTATTAGAATATTTAATAGTTGATATGCCATATAGTAACATATATCAACTTATTCTAAATAAACATGACTCATACACTCTGGCTGATTTTTATGATTGTCTCTATTGGATGTTATAAAACTACATCAGAAAAATATGCATTGGTATGATGATGCATGGAAATATTTCATGTCCAATTCTTCCTATGGAAGTAGACATTAATGTATAGTCATACTCATTTATGCAGTCATGGAGGTAGGTATGTAGATGAAGTGATGGATAGATGGATGGACCAATGAATGGATGGATAGATGGATGAATGGATAGAGGGAGAGATAGATAAATAGATATGTATGCAGATAGAGGATAGATGGATAATGCAGGGTTAGAATTTGGATCGGGAATATTTCCAATGACCATATATGTTGAAGACTAGCTGCCAGTATGTGAGACTACTGAGAGTTTGTTGGACTTTTACAATGCTGTTAGGGAGAAATTTTAGAAATTATTTCATTAGCAAAGAAAATGGAGGGCTTAATTAAAGAGAAAGAAGAGCCATGCAAACCAAATGTTCAGTGAAAACAAGAGAATTGTGACATTATAGCATTTGCAGACTATTCACATTTGTTTAAGTAAACAACAGTTTTGAATATAGCAGTTTTCTTTTTTTAATTAATAGAGTAAGAGAAGTTTATTCATATGGTTTCAGAGTCTACATTACAATGAACACTTAAGAGAGGCCACATGTCAGTTTTTTTGAGTACGACAAAAGAATAAAAATTATTTAAAAAGCATCGAAGTACCTCTCTCTTTTTCAACTACATATCTGGGTAAGGTGACTACTGTAGAATTTTCAGAACTACTGAAAGATTTAAAAATTATTGATATCTGAAATTGC
>RJWT010039500.1:0-12657 GCA_004365215.1 Cuniculus paca | reverse complement strand
AACGCCCCAGGCGGTCCGGAGCAGCCTCTGCCAGGCTGCTCCCAGTGAGTGGGCAGGGCGCAGGTAGGCAGGGCCCCAGGGATGCCCCGAAGGTCTGTGACCAATGGGGGATGGACACAAACTCCTACCAGTCTCTTGGCGAAGTCCCAAGCTGCTCAGCCAGGCAGAACTCGCTGGTCACGCCCCCAACTCAAGCCGGCTCAGAGCAGCTGCTGCTGGGCCGCCCCGGGCGCGCGGGCGGGGTGCTGGGAGGACCCCAATTTTAGCAATTTTTATCTGGCACTTACACATTTATCTGGCAAGCCAGCTATCCTAGTTACTGCTAGGGTTGTCATAAAAGTGTTACATGCTAGGGAGCTTAAACACAAGAATCTTATTATCTCACAGCTCTGAAGCTGCAAGTTAAGGAGTCACTAGTTTTGTTCCTTTTAGGAGGCTGTCAGGGGAGGATCTGTAACAGGCCTCTCTCCTTGGTTGTCCTTTTCCTATGTCTCTTCATGTCACTTATTCATTAAGCAAAGCCGTCTCTGTGTTCAAATTTCCCTCTTTCATAAGGATGCCTGTCCTAGTGAGTTGGGGCAAACTCTAATGTCCACCTAAACTGATGGCCTCTGTTAAAATCCTTTCTTTAAATAATGTCACATTCTGAGGGCCCAGGAGTTATAATTTTAGCTATGAATTTTGGGGAGCCACAAATCAACCCACGACAGCACTGTTTATTTGTACCAAATTCTCTTACGACACAATTGTTCCCTGTCTTGAATTCTATTTGTGCAAGGGCAGAAGCTAGGAAGCATTTGAGGCAGTTTCTCCTGGATAAAGGGCCTCCCAAAAAGAAGTGCTCCAGGCATCCTCTACCTTCACACTTACTGGTCCTCAGGGGAGACCAGGTTTTTCCCATGAGTTGTGAGAAGGTGCTGAGTGGGCACAGGTGCCTGTGGGATCTGCCTGCATGCAGAGAAGGGGTCTTCTCTTTCTCTGGCCACAGACAGAGACATGTGAGTGTGTGGCATGATCTGGGATCTGTTCCAACATCATTCACCACATCCGCATGTGCACCTGAGCCACAGAATGAATGGAGTATAGCAATCAGGGAAACAGACAGACACTCAAAGTGGGATGATGTGGGAAGAACTCAGTCGGGAAGCACATGGCAATGCCACAGGTAGTATGGCTAGTCAGGAAGGAGTGGAAAGTAGACCCTGGAGCTGTGCAGAGAGGGACCCCAGCAGGAGCCCAGCCTTCAAATCAGCACACAGCTTATCTCAGGCAACCCCACAGGGCTTAATACTCAATGCCTCTGCTCATTCTCCTCCCTTCCTGAACAACCTCACTGCTGTGCCCCATTGGCTAAACTCGTCAGGGTGAGGTCCTGAATGCCTTTGGAAAGGGGCATTATTCCGCCTACCCTAGAGCGCAGTTGTGCCTAGCCGCATCAAACCACTTTGGCTTTGAGGAATTGCCGTATGAGTTTCTTTTGTAATTGCAATAAATAAGTCTGTAGTAACTTTTTAGTACATTCACTGTGTAGCAACCTTCAGGACACACATCTGCAGTAGCCTAGTCTTGTTTCTCAATTACACAGCTCAAGTGTGGCTTTGATTGGACAATTTGAGGAGGCACATTTGTCTTCTCTTTTATTGTTTTCCACCTTCTGACCATGTATCCGTGTCTGTACATACTTTATTTTTAATTCGCCACGTATGCTTTGCCATTAGCTATCACAAATCCCCCATGGAAAGAACTATAGGGAATCTGGATTTTTTCCCATTTTCTAAGTGACTAGAGGTAGAGGGTATTAAAAACTTACTGCATAATCTTCATCTGTCTCTGTCTTGAAAAGTCTCATTATACATGGATACCAAGACAGCCTTTGTCCCTATCTCCTTTGCTCACCACCAGGGAAAGGACTCTGGAAGCCCTGAGCAAAATTCAAAGGAGCTGCAGGTGGAGTAAGGAATGAGGCAACAAGGAGGCTGGGACTGGGGCAAGGTGGTGTACATTTTTAAACGAATGAGCTGGAAGTTTGTTTCCCTTATGCATGATCATGGAGGAAATTCCCAGGTGGGAGTCCCTGGCACTAAATTGACTCTCCAAGCAAAAGACTTTGAAGGATTGTGTCAGACGCTGACTGGTGCTGGGTCTGCAGGAACAGGAGGGGTGGGCTTCTAGGGGAATCCATGGAAGCTAGGTCAGGTGATCAGCAGATTTGGGTTTCTTTCTTCTACCCAGACAAACTAAAGGGGAACACTCAAGCACTGCGATACAGGGGTACGTGTGGAATGACTCCCACCCCAAAATGCAGTGAACTCACTATTTTACACTCGGTCAGAGTCCACTAGCACCCTAAGATGCGTTGGGAAGCTAGCTGTAGGCTTCTCATCCATGTGGTTGCAATACAGAGCAGGAGTTGGAAAAATAAGTCTCTATTTGCAGCATCAGAAAAATGCCACCACTTGAGCTGTTGTGGGCGCCTGGCGTGGTCCTCTCGCTGCTGAACTTCCTGATTCAGAAGACTCACGAGTGATCAGATTTTCTCCCTCTCCCCTTCCTGCTCTCCCCTCCCCTCGTGGCTCCTTAGTGCTCAGAATCAGTTCATGAGGTCTGTAAGTCTGATTCGGTAGATCTGATCTGATCAATCAGACATCACACTACCAGGCACCAGTAGCTGCAAAAGAAGCCAGGTTTTCATCGAGTCAGAGGCTCTCTTTTCTCAGAGGACGCCCTTGATTAGAGTTTCCCTCACAGAATTTGAGATATGTCACACTGAAGGCATACTGTTCAAAGGATGCTGCATCTTCAGTAGGATCCTCTATCCCTTGTGAGTCACCCTTGGGATGTATTCTTTAAAAATTGTCTGAATTTGACCCTCAAGCTCTCAAAAAATATCTCATTTTCTTATACAGCACTGCTCCTGGATCAAGAACTTTGGCCTTGTAGTGGCACACTAAATTATATCATCATCCTACAGTTAGATCTTTTCTACCATGATCTGATAAGGGCTCTACAATTCCTCGCATCAGGGTTTTTCACAGGATCCCCAACTGCAGGACGGCTGCTGGTGCACCTTTCTAAATTATTTCAGAATAGACCTAAATTATTTCAGAATAGACCTTTTTCTCCACTCCAAGTTCTAAAACTGATGCATTTAATTATCCTTCTTTTGGCCTTTCTCTGATCTCAACTTCCTTTCTACTGCTGCTTCTCCACTTTCTGATACCTGGTTCTCTTTCTGACTCTAAGTGGTACAACTCTACGCTGATAAAATAACAAAAGCACTACAAGAGATGTTTGTCATTATTCACCTAAAAGTAAAGGGTGCTAATTAATATCATCTACAGAAAACAAAAACTGATGATATTTATGGTTATAAACCCAAAATTTAGAAGATTATAATTTAACATGGCAAATACATCCTAAAAAGTGCATTCTGGTTTAATGTAAATATTTGTGTCATATGAATTTTGTGTGTCTGTTTGCTGGCCTGTGTTTTAAAAATTGGCTAAAGTGCCTGAAGCTGTTCCATCAAAAAGAAAGAAAGAAAGAAAGAAAGAAAGAAAGAAAGAAAGAAAGAAAGAAAGAAAGTTTTCAAATTACCAAACTCACTTAAACCATTAGAGTATAAAAACTTCTAGATTCACAGTTTATGTCAAACTCACTAGGAAAAAAACCTTAAAATTTGGTAGCATAAAGGTTATACAATTTAGATTAATTTTTTAAATGGAACTTTTCGGTTCACATGGCTTAAAATAAATCAATGTAAGTTGGTTAGCAAAATAAAAAGAAGGCTATGTTAAAAATTGCTAACATACAATTTGCTTAGATCATTAGCCAGTCAGAATAATAATTACCTTTCTTTTTTTCTCATTACTATGTTTTATTTATTTTTTAATTTTATTTTCTAAGAGAATAAAACCAAGCAAAATAAAACACAATAAAGCCAATCCAAAAAAAAAATGAAAGCAATACAGGACTTCAAAACAAGATAAGAGGAAATCAACAATGGTTACCATAATATATCTTGCTATCTTCAAAATAGTGCCCATGCCATCAAATATAATAAAATCAAACCAAACCAAACAGAATAAAGCCAATCAAAACAAAACCATGAAAATGATACAGGACTTTAAAACAAAGTAATAGGGAATTAACAATGACTACCACCTTCCCTTTTTAGACATTTCCTCCTCTTTCACTTTCACAATATATACTGTACATTTTGGGTCCCACCAACTGCTTCAGTTTTTTATACTAGGGAGACAACATGATGTTCACCTATGTTTGTTCGAACCATTTCAACTGAGAACATGACCACAAGTTGCATCCATTTACCTATGAGAGCCTCGTGATTACCCTTCTTTATATCTGAGTAGCTGTCCATTGTACAAAAATGCCATATCTTTTTTATCCATTCTGCGGTTGATGGGCAAGCTACCCCTGCTTTTTTTTTTGGTTCCTTGTTACATGGAGAATTGTTTTCTCTCCTTTGACTTTCAGTCTATGAACTTCCTTTTGAGTTAAAGTGTTTCTTGTATACCACATGTTGATGGATCTCATTTCTCAATCCACTCTGCCTTTTTATCAGTGAATTTAGGCCATCTACATTAACCACTATGACCAACATGCACTGGTTCATCTCTGCCATGCTTTTTTCCTGCCATCAGCTCCCTACTTTTCCCCTCCATTCAATTGTCTGCCCCACTTGGTGATCCCTCTGCTGCTGTTTCTGGGACCATGGTCATTTTTAATCTCTCTAGAATAAACTTCAATACTCTTTGTAGGGTTGGTTTGGTGAATTCTTTCAGTTGTTGTTTTTCATGAAAGTATCTTATTTCTCTGTTAACCTTGAAGGATAGTTTTGCAGGGTACCTCAATCTGGGTTGGAAACTGTTTTCTTTCAGGACTTGAAATACTCCAGCCTCTTCTTGACTTGATGGTTTGTGTTGAGAAGTCTACTATGATTCTGATGGGTTTTCCTTCATAGGTGATCTGTTTCTTTTCTCTAACAGCCTTTAATATTCTGTTCCTATGTTGCATTTCTGGGATCTTGATTATTATATGTCTGGGTGTAGATTTATTTTGGTTATGGCTAGCTGGAGTTCTATATCCCTCATGTATCTGTATGTCAGGTCCTTTTCCCATGCTTGGGAAGTTCTCTGCTACTACTTCTGTAAATAATCTTTTTATATCATTTGTGTTGACTTCTGCTTTTTCCCTGACACCTAGCACTCTTAAATTATTTTTCTTTGTGTCATGTTGCAGCCATTGAATTATTTCCTGGTTCCTTGTTATTTTTAAGAGATCTTTCCTTTCATGATCGCTAGCTGCCATTCTGTCTTCAGTTTCTTTCAAGTGGTTTTGCCAGCTTTCAATGGAGTTTTTAATTTCCTGAATATCTCATTGAGTCTTTCATGCATTCCAATTCTTTATATTGTTCACTCAAGGTTTCCCCATTCTTCTATGCTCTTCTTTTTTTTAATCTATGTCTTCTTTAGATACACTCAGCAACCCTTTTATTATGCTTTTCATTTTTCCTTTTACCTGAGATATTATTTCTTTTCTCCTTCTCCTTCTTCTTCTTCTCCTTCTCCTCCTCCTCCTCCTTCTTCTTCTTCTTCTTTTTCTTCTTCTTTATTTTCTTTTTATTCTTGAATAAAATGGATTTTAAAAAATAATTACCTTTCTTAAAAATTTTAGATTCATTGTTTTCTGCATTTAAAATCCAAAAAAATTTTTGGATTTATTCTTTGGTTAAAAAATATGTGAAATTATCAACTCTATATTTTTAATTTTCTCATGTTTGCTGAAATCAGTTGCATTCATATGAATAAATGAAAATGCAAAATAGAAAAAAAATTATGTTAAAAATATTAACTCTGCTAACCTCATATCTTGGTTCTAAAAAGTAATCTAAAGGAATTGTTAAATGAGTAAGTAAATATCAATGGAATCAATGCTTCTAAGTAATTATAACAATATCTGAGTTATCAGACTTTATAGCATCTCAGTATGTGGAAACCTCATTAACTTCACTGAAGGCTCTTTTCCTCTGATGAGCAATAGGATATGTTTTAACCAATTGAGTATAGACCTCTGCATTCAACCTGCCCCATCCAGGCAGGACCACTGTGTCTGACTCCATCTCTCAACTATAAGTATGTGAAAGCCCCAGATGAGTCCTATAGCATGAGTTTCTCCCCTGCCTATTGTGCCTCTGCCTGGGACTATGACTACTTTCAGAGATCATTTCATACCCTCAGTGCAGTGTCTGTCACACATTCTTTGGTTGACGAGCATTCGCCTATACAGGTAGACAACATGGCTATTGAATCTGAAGTACCCTCCACCCCAGAATGTTATGGTTATTCTGCTACCCTGCCTTGTCTTTACTTTCTGTCAAAATTACAAGAGAGTGTTATGGATTAAAAACTGGTGGTCAACTTAACATCAGCTGAGTTAAATTGGCATGGCGTTGAGTGTAGATGGTCTACCTGAGGAAAGTTGTCAGCATAAAAGATGTGGAGAGGATGAATGGGACATTGTGGGTTCTCTTAAGTGTCACTGTTTGGAGCCATTGCAGCTTGTCATGCTGGCTTCCCTGATATGAATTCGGCCATTATCATCAGAGGAGCTCAGGACCTTGTTGTTGAGAATGGCTGTGGTTCACTTTGGGGGAGCTCTGGTCCTTATGTTGAGTGTCGCTTTCTGGCTCTGGAGGGGGAGATGTGTGCTATTTAATCTCCAGGAGAAGTTGTCACGCTGGCTTCCTGACATGTACTCAATTGTTCTCATCATCGGAGGAGTTCAGGACCTCACTGTCACTGAAGATGGCTGTGGTACTTTTCAGGGGGGTCCTGGTCCTTATTTTGAGTGTCATTTCTTGGCTCCAGTATAGAACCCTGAACCTACTGGCACAGATCCTTCACCCCACTGGCACAGACTTTCTAGCTTCCACCGCTGACTTTTGGGCCTTCCCAGCACAGATCTGTAAAACAGACTTGCATGAGTCTTTGTTGCGAGCTCTAGGCTTCCAGTTGGAAGGCATTGTCATGGGCTCTAGGTCTTCAGCTGGACTCATGCAGGACATTGCTATAGGATCCAGGCCCTTGACTGAATTCTCTAGGTCTCTAGTGTGTGGACAGTAACCCCTGCTTACAACAGAGAGTCTCACATCTCAGTCCTTTTTGCCTCCAAATCATCCCTCCTGCTCCCCAAGGAGTGCCTGTTGTGCCTGTCCCTTTTTGGGAATTGTAAAAGCCAGTTTTTTCAATAGCATTATCTTGTAGCCTATTGGCCTCACTGATTCTCAAATGCTCTATCAAGGCATTCTACTGTAAAACTCTCAGGAACTGATTATGGTGCATTGGTAGAGTGTGCACTTAGCATATGCAGGTCTTGGGTTGAATCTCAAGCAACAACAACAACAACAGTAACAATAACTCTACTCTCACCAGGTTTTTATCCTCTGAGCTGAGCCTCTCAGTGCAGTTCTTAACAAGGGAAGGAGCAGAAGGACAGCCACAGTGTCACTGATTTCTTCCATAGATACTGAGGAAGAAGAACCAACCCTGTACAAAACATCTTTACAGGCAACATGGGCACAGGGAGGCATGGTCAGGGTACTACCTGCCTGATGGTGCTTATAGTTTGCTTGATTAAAGCTGTGATGCTCATCATGAACTGCAGAAGGTGACTCTCATCGAACTAAGGGTCTTTGCACATGTGATTGAGTGAATTAATGTAATCCTGGTGAGAAGGAGGGGCTTTATATCCAGTGATGAGTGTACTTGTAAATGACAGAGGAGACATGCAGAGACACAGGGAGGAGAGTCACATCAAGATTGAGGTAGGGTTGGAGTTGTGTTGCCCACCCATGTGACATGAGGAGCTGGTTTAGACAGAGGATGAAATTGTACTATAGAGCCTGTAGAGTGACCTCAGCCTGCTGTCCTCTTAATTTCAGACTATTGTCCCCAGACTTGTGAGAAAATATATTTCTGCTTTTCCAAATCATCAAGTTTATGATGATTTGTCATAGCAGCCCGAAGAGACTAACGCAGGAGTTGTTCACTGGTAGAATATGCAGGTTAAGAATAAAATGCAAATGCAAGGAGCTTTTACTAAAGGACAACAGACAAGGAGACAGGAGGCTGACTCAAATCCATCTCCCTGATGGGCAGAAGACAAGGAATTTAAACAACCCTGGGTAAGGGGAAACAAGAGGATTGAGGGTTGTAACGGGACTATTGGTGGAAGTCTGCTCAAGGTATCTTGGTCCAGGTGGAAATTGTGGAAAAACTCTGGTCCATCCTGCCAGGCCACACAGCAACCACGCATCTAATCCAGGCTCTAGAGACCCTGTTCTCCTGTTTCAGAGTCACACACTAAAGGACTTTGATTCCACCAGGCCCTGAAGGTCTTTTAAGGCTGGGTCTTAGGTTTGAGCTGTTTTCATTTTGAATTTCCTATTGACTTTAACCTTAGCTTTGCAGTTTTCCAGTGGAATAGCAGTATCTTAACGCCCCTTCTCTCTGTCCTTGCTGCTTGTACTCCTTCCAAAGTCAATAGCTTTCAACTTGGGTGATCTCGTAAGGAGTTTGTGCATCTATAGAAAGCAGAGAAATGAACTGGGAATCAAAAATCTCAGCCAGTCTGACTCTGGGCAGGTTCTTTATATCAACATGGGATAAAAATGGAAACACGCATCTTTACTTCTTAGGATCATTATGAAGATATAATTAGGTTGAGTGTCGTAAGTGAGACAGAAGATAACTGTGTGACACCAGGGCACACCTGTGCTTTGTTTTCTCTTTCCTCCATAGGTGCCACACGCTTCCTGACTACCATTGCTGTCATTTCTCAGGACTGTCAGAATTCCACCATTCACTTCCCAAAGAGACTGAGAGCCTATGGGATGGACCAGTCCCGTGTCACGGTCTTTGGAGAGAGCACTGGAGCAAGTGCTCAAGCTGTGATCACACAGAAATTTGTGGGCTGAACATATCTTCCCCAGATCAGGGCTCAGGTCCCAATTTATCCAAACATACAGGGCATCGACTTCTAATTATCTTCCTTTCAACAGAACCAAAATAATCTGTTGTGCAACTGATACTTACTGGTGACATAGATGTGTACATATTTTGGCAATGACCCCTCCTGGCGAGACACTGCAGTGAAAGGAGCCTGGAAGAGGTACAGGAAATGTACATGCCCAGATTTTTGGGAGAAGTACAGGAAACGGCTCAACTCTCACCACTTCTCCAAGAGTTTCTAGAACACAGATTAGGAAGCTGTTTCCTGGGCCTTTTAACCAGGCTGCCTATCTGGAAACAAAACCTTTAGATGGAGAAAATTCACCCCTCCTAGAAGATGACAAGACCTCTGCTCAGCTTCCTGAGACCTGTGTTGTGAGCTGTGGGAATGATCTCCTCTGCGATGACACCTTGCTCTACAAGAAGTGCTTGGAAGACCAGAGAGTCCTGGAGGAAGGTGAAAAATAAAGGACTGGATGATGAGTGAAATGCTTAACAGAATCCAACCCCATCCCCTATAACCAACAATAATTCAAAAATGAAAAGCAAACAAACAAAAAAACTCATTCATTTGATGCAGTTGTGGGGGACAGAATGGCAGCAAAGGCTGCATGGATGAGAAGGGAGAAGGGAATTGTAATTCACTGAGGCAGAGGGAGCCTCTAAATTAAATGGGGCTGAGGAGGACAGGAAGGTGGCCAGTGTCCAAGGGTGAGCACAGTGTGAAGCATGGAGTGAACAGAATGTGGACACTTGGGCCAAACAGCTTGGGCTCACATCTCAGGGAGTTCCACTCACTGATCATGTGATCTTGGCAAGGTACTTAACACCTAGCACCTTGGCTCCCACATCTGTAAACTGTGTATGATCACACAACTTATTTCATGGGTTGTCATCAGGATTAAATGAATTAAAATCATAGAACTCATGAAGTACTAAAAGCAGTGCCTGGCACAGAGCCAGGTCTGTAAGATGCCAGTAATCATAATAGGGAAAATTAATCTAGATAATAATGAATCCTGGATGGTCAGCTACTTACAGAAGAAAAAAGGACAGCAGAGAAGTTGGCTGGGGTGCAGCAGGCAAAGCAGGTGCACAGAGGATGTCTGCTGGGGGATCCAAGGCTTGAGGCAGAGTCCAGGAACTACATTCCCTTTCTCATGAGTCACTACCTGGGCTCCAGGATTGTGAATCTGGGGGAAATGGCATCATCTAAGAACCTCAGATCTAAACATTCTCTGTGCCCTGAAGGAGCACCCCATTCACTCAAAATAATCTGTCATCTGAAAGCTTAAGCACTTTGTTGGTTGGTCACCTGTCCTTTCAGGTAGCCCAGCTGCTTCTGGATGATAGAGACTGTGGCGAGATCAGTTATCCTGGACAGGTGCCCACAGCTGACCCTCTTTTTTTGTAAGAAAACTTTCTCCTGGAAACATGGCTCTCGGTGAGTACATGACTGGTGATGGTGTCAGAAGAACCCTGGCAGGGAAAGTAAATCCATGCGCAGAATGTGGATCTGTTTCACTGAGAACAAACCTCTGCTTACCCTAACGTAGGACACACCCAGTGTGATCCGCTCTCCTCGAGTCCAGCTTGCTCTCTGGGGAACAGCGCCATCTTGTGAGCTCAGTGTTGAGATCAGCTGGCGATACGTTTTAATCCTGCAGTGGAGGACATTCAATTGACTTTGGCAGAGCTGCCACTTCGTCTGCGTTCGCTTTCTGAGGCTGCTGCAGCACACAGCCACATAGCGTTGGTGCCCGACACAAGCGTACTCTCTAGATATCGTGAGGCTGGAGGTATAGGATGGTCTGCAGGGCTGTTTCCTTGCAGAGGCTCTGGGGGACAATGCATTTTCTTGCCTTTTCCAGTTTTCAAACACATCTTCTCTTGTCTGGGGCCTTTCCACCCCATCCAAAGTCAGCAGCACAGCATTTTTTCTCCTCTGACCCCCACGTGTGTCCTCACTCACATCTCTGAATGTGACTCTCCTGAGTCCTCCTCCTGTAAGAACATTTGTGATTATGTTGTTTCCACCCAAATATTCCAAGCTGATCTCTATCCCAAGGTCTTTAACATGATCATGTCTACAACGCCCTCTTACTGTGTGACAGAGCTACCACAGGGTCTAGAGATCAGCGTTTGAAGGGAAGGTTGGTGGTAGACACTAGGGGATCGGTGGTGGATGTCTCTGAGAAACCAATAATCAGCGTTTCACAACCTCCCTTCCTGGAATGACGGCTGCTTTGTTCCTTACGCCGCCGGAGGAGATGCTTGGGTGGGGCACAGTCTGCAGACGGACATCCACAGAGTACGTTGTGTGATCCACAGGACTGCCAGGAGTCTCCTGCAGTGTATGCCCCTGGATGGACGTTTCCTTAGACATGATGATGTCTTCCCAATCTGTTCCAACTTTGAGATGTTCATTCATATACTGTAGCCTTCTCGTCACCAGTCATCAACCTATTTCCTTATCACCTACATCAAGAACAATACTTGTGAACACTCTCCATTCTGGATGACATGGATAATCAAGTGTACCTCTGAAAGTCCTGCTCACCGGGTTTCTTCCTCCCATGATGTTCTTTAGGGTCACTCCTCAATAAGAATAAGGCTACTGCTACCCTTGCTCCTGTGGTGCCAGCATGTTTTACAGGCTCATCTGTAGACCAAGCATGACTTCTTATTCCTCAGTCACCTGTTTGTAAGTGGTTTACCATGAGACCACAGGTGTTAACTGAGAAAGATGAGTCAATGGAATAGGAGTTGGTATAGAAGGAGTTCAAGCTATTGCCTCTCAAAATTTACATGTAAGGCCTGGGGATTTGGCTCAGTGGCCTAAGAACCCACCTGGCAAGCGCGAGGTCGTGAGTTCAATCCCTGGTGTCGCAAAAAAAAACAAAACAAAACAAAAAAAAACTTACATGTAGTCTCTGAGGTAAGCTAAGCCCAGTATCTCATGCATTTCTTTCACATAATACCCTACTGCTGCACATGTCTGATTGTATCACTCGCTATGTGCATTGTGGAACAGTTCATTACAGAGAGCTCTGGGTCCATTATGGTCTTAGCATATCCTCCAAATAGCATGTGTTGGAAACATAGTCTCCAAGTCACAGTGTTGGAAGATGAAACATAATTGTATTAGGGACCTCTGCAGTGTGCCCCAATCTCTTGCTAGGTATTATGGTGCATGGTGACAAGAAAAAGCGAGAGACAAAATAGCTATGCAGTGGGGAACAAAATGTCCTGAGGCTGACAGACCCTTGACATTTATTGATTGAGGAAAGGGGATTATTGGATGACTCAGAGGGCCGTGGTAGTCTTATGCCAATGGGGGTCTTTCTGTTGAGGAGGACCTTGGGGAGAGATGACAGATTATCAGGGAGTTTGTTATTTCCTCAAGGTGGTTCTCAAGGAGCCAAGATGTCTTCAGCTGATGTAATCTTTCCCTGGGTTGTCACAGCTTCACAGGACCTTCGAGGCCTCAACTGTGATAGGAGACACACGGAGTCATGTTTCTGCATACCATAGCTGGCTCCTATGGCAAGATGCTAGGCCTCAGGCAAGCCCTAATCACAATTTAATTATGAAATGTTTTTTTTCCTCCAAAATTACATAGAAT
>RJWT010039499.1:0-12658 GCA_004365215.1 Cuniculus paca | reverse complement strand
TTCACTGCTGATTGCTTTTGCTACTGTATTGTGAGCTCAAGCACTACTGGCACCCATGAGGGTACCATGTGACACCACCCACTGTAAGCAATCCACCTCTTGAGTAGCTACACATCCCAGTAAAAGTGCGGCCTGATTGGTCCTTGTGCTTTTTTCTTTGTGTATAATATGGGTAACCAAATATATCCACATTTTCCTCTCTAAAACTTCAACATAAATGCCTGCACCCACATCCCTTCATGGTCCTGAGTTTAACCTGGACATCTATCTGGCATTTACTTACCTAATTAAGTTTTCACTGGAACTCATTAACCTGTGACCACTCTCCCAGCTCCATCCTGAGCCTTCTAGATTTGCAAAATTCTCACATGGTCTCTTCTGTACTTATGTCCATACTTTCCAATCAGTGTAGCACCATAAAAACTCTCCATTCACTAAGTATATCTCCCAGCGAGTCGAGTTTCACCTAAATTCTACTGCCATCCATTATCCAGGTTATTTCAGCATTGTTCTAACCAAAAGCATCATTGTTCATTCCAGGTCAAATGAACAAGTTTAAACAAATGTCCCACTTTCAGCTCTACTTCAGATAATTTATGCAAACACAGACATCTTCTAGGTGCAAATATGTATTAGGCCATAAAATTTACTATTCCAAACATCATCTTCTAACTCAGGAATCTTTATGGAGTAATGATCTTCACAAAACTAAATGGATGGCCCCACGAAACATGAGTGCAGTAATGCTAGGCCAGAAAACTTTAGATCTAATAATCTTCTACAAATACTTTCATTCTTCCATAAATTTCAAATTATTTTGTATTCTGTATAGTCTTGAGCTGGTAACATTTACTTTGAGTGAGACAGAGAGTGTGTGTGTGTGTGTGTGTGTGTGCGCACGTATACTACTGGGGATCAAATCCTCGGGTGCTCCATTACTAAGCTACATCTCTAGTCCTTTTTATTTTTTATTTTGAGACAGGGTCTCACTAAGTTGCCTAGACAAGACTCAAACTTGCAATTCTCCTGTCTCAGCCCCTCTCTGTGCTGGGATTACAGGGATGTGCCCCACTGCACCTCACTATTCTTAACTCCAATTCTTCACATGTGAAAACACTATTCATCTTACTAAACCTGACTGAAAGCTATTTTTCATTTTAAAGCACACATGCTTTGTATAACATATGCTGAATGGAACTCCCAACAGTAAATATTCATAAAGTGTAATCTCTTTTTTTTTGGTACCAGGAATCAAACCCAGAATCTTGTGCTTTCCAGGCAGTGCTGTACCACTGAGCTACATCCCCAATCCTAATCATTTTTAATAATCCAAGTCTTACAAAAATGTCAGCAGCAACTTAAACTAATAGTTTAAACACTGTAAATATCAGTATTTGAAACGTGCAGTAAATAAGTCTGAGATACTTCATAACCTAATAAATGACTATTTCAAACAATATTTTTATCTAAGTTCTTTTCTTACTGGAGACTTCGACAAAATATGTGTATTTCCACCTAAAGTCACAGTGTGCCACCTAGTGCTGCCTGGAGATTTTACAGAGCACAGTTCAATACTGTTTGAAGTGAAAACAATAAACACCAGTGTTCAATCACAGTCTCTGTGTTTGAACCTTACAATACACACTTTAAGAAAGCAAGAGCGCTGAAACTTCAGAGAGTCTATGTATTCTGAGACTTGCACCCAGGTTGGGAGAAGAAACTTAGGTCTCTTAGGGAAAAAAAAAAAAATCTAAATAATTTCTATGCTAACAACTTTTTTCATCATTTTGAAATGGTGATGAACATTCCTAAATAAATGTTTGTGCCTCCAAACATCCCGCTCTGCATACTTTCTTCAAGATCTATCCATACCATTGCTTACCCATAAAATGAAATTCCCACACCTTTATAAAAATGGTTTCTTAGTCTTTTTTTTTTTCTCTTAAATTCTCACTATCAAAACCCTTCATATTTTGGACAATATGAAGACAAGTCAGTGAATGCCATGAGTACATTGAAATTCTAAGAATAGTAATGCTGGCATACATTTTTACAAACCACAAAACTTACTGAGAAACCATGTAATTGGTACGATTTCCCAAGCATTACAAGATGATAAGCTGGAATCCTGTTCAGTGATTTATGGTAACTTTTGTCAGTTCTTATTGGTATTTCACATCTTGCTAAGGGTAAAACTGAGGCAGGCTGGATTATAAGAGAAAAAATAAACATCTGGTCTGAGCAACTATGCTTGAGGGACTCTGTTCTAGCAGATTAACCTATACCCAAAATTATAAGTTACTAAATCTACCTCCTAAGCATGCCTTAAAAACATAAACCAAGAGCCAGGTGGGGTGGGACACATCTGTAATCCCAGAACTTGGAAGGCTGAGGCAGAGGGATCTTAAATTTCAGGTCAACTTGGTCTACATAGCAAGTTTGCAACTCCAAAGAGGCAGCCATGGCAGAGAATCCAAGTAAAGTAAAGAGAAAAAATTTGTCCAAGCCAGCTTAGGCTTCAGACTGAGACCCAGAAGTAGATCCACTCCAACAATAATAATG
Source organism: Cuniculus paca (assembly GCA_004365215.1). Taxonomy (NCBI): domain Eukaryota; kingdom Metazoa; phylum Chordata; class Mammalia; order Rodentia; family Cuniculidae; genus Cuniculus; species Cuniculus paca. Next base: position 10,096 of record RJWT010039499.1, on the reverse strand, counting down.
AACCATAAATATATTAACCAGTTTTAAACCATCTCAACCTTGAATGGATTAGAACAAACTGCAACTGCCAGTGCCCTTAACCATCAGCAAGATCAAAGGTGAACCACCTAGGGAGAAAGATGTTATCATTCTAAGCGTCAAATTATTTGCCCAGTCAATACAGGTGGCTCCTGACTTTTAACTGTTCCATTTGTGATTTTTTTCTTTTTTTACTTTATAAGGGTATGAAAGTGACATGCATTTGTTATAAATCCTGCTTTGAATTTTTAATTTCAATCTTTTTGCAAGCTAGCACTATGCAGCATGTCTGTGTCTGTCTGTCTGTCTGTCTGTGTTTCTCTGTATCTCTCTCTATCCCTCTCTCTCCCATAATGCTGGCAGTGGTCACAGGCTGCAGCTCCCCACTGGCCATGAGATCATAAAGGTAAACCACCAACAATGTACAGAGTGTCTATTACTAGGCTATGGTATTTAGTAGGTTAAGAGTAGTGTACACATTTCCAACTTAGAGTATTGTCAACTTACAATGAATGAGGTTAAGACATAACTCCAATGTAAGTCAACAAGTATCTGAAATGTCCAACATTTAAATAAAAAGTTACTAGACATGCCAGGCCCAGTGGTGTGTGCCTGGCTACTAGGGAAGGTGATACAACAGGGTCACTTTAACCTAGGAGCTCAAGGATAGCCTGGGTAACAGCAAGACTCCATCTTGGGAAAATTTGCAAGCATATCAGAAAACAAGTAAATGACTGAAAACAAAAAAGTTATAAGAAATAGAAATATACCCACATATGACCAAAATAATGGCGATATCAAAGATTTTAAATCTAATTAATTTGACCTAAAACAAAAAGAACAAAGGCCCTATCATCAACAGAAGAATGAGCAAAGAAAATGTGGTACACATACACAGTGGAATATTACTGAGTCATAAAGAAAAAAATCATGTCATTTGCAGGAAAATGGATGGAACCAGAGTCATCATGTTAAATAAAACAAGCCAGGCTCAGAAAGTCAAAAATCTCATGTGAGGAATCTAGAAAAAATGTTTTTAAAGAGAGGTGAAAGAAGTAGAAGGAGATCAAAAGTGGGGAGGAAAGGGAAAGGGTGATGGAGGAAACAATTAGTTCTATGCATACACAGATACACCATAATAAAACCCACTGCTCTCTACAGCTAATTATACTAACTTTTTAAAAAATTGTCTTTAAAAAAGATTAAAAATTTCCACCAAGAACTAAAAGTCTTAAAGTAGAAAAGCCTGGCCATTCCCTCTATTAACTGAGTAGCCGAGGTTAACACTGAACAGGATGCATTCCCATCAGACCCCTCACACTGAGCACACACTGTCACGTGGAATATGGTGCCCAAAATGCAAATGCTGACTCCAATCATGAATAAACAGAATCTAAATCAAGGGAAATTCTTCAAAATAACTGAATAATTCTTCAAAAACAGCCAAGCCAAGAAAAACAAAAAAAGGCTGAGGAACTGTTCCAGATTAAAGGAGACCAGACTCTTGACAACTAAACAGATAAAAATAAAAAACTCAGAGATACTGAGATGATGACAACCTTTCAGTATTTGCTCTGGATCACATAACAGATGTCCATATTTTGATAAATGAATTGTGGTCACATAACTATGAATATCTTTTTTCTTAGGTAATGTGTCCTGAAGTATTTTGGGATCAAGGAGTATGCTGACTTCGGATACTTTTAAACAGCTCAGTTTATGACCAAAATGACCTCACTGTGAGAAATTTTTAGAATAAAGCAGGCAGAAGGAAAATGACACTAAATGACGATACGAAAGCTCAAAACCTTAGAATTAAGGGGCAGTGTAAAGTGCGAGGGATACGAAATGGCATAGGCAGGTGCACCACCATCTTTGCACCACAGGAGGAAGCTCTGTCCTGGGCCCCACACTTAAGTTTAGAGGAGTCCACCTACCAAAAACAAAATACAAAATCAGCAACTCACTGTGTAAGCAGGAATTAAGAGAAAGAAACTCATAAATTGAACTTGTTGCCCCTACACACACCCAGACAATGAGGGGAGGGAAATAAGGAGTAACTCATAGCATTTGTGCTGAGAAAACCAGAGTACAAATATATCTACTTGTGTTTAAGGGTAGTCACATCAAGTTTCCCAAAGGAAGTGTGTGGACAGACTGCATTCCCCATGAACTCCATTCCCTCTTCCTCTTCCTAGTCAGAGCTATTTAAGAAAGTAATCAGAACTGCCTGGAAGTCTTGAGCTGGAAAGTAAAGTATGCAGGCCAGGCAGCTGCTCACCTCAGCGCCCTGACCTGGACAGAGCTGCTACATCAGTTTCCAGCCAACCAGCTCAGCCCTGCCTGGCCTGGGGACAGCACACTCCCCTCAGGACCAGCTGGGCCCTGGTGGGAAAACTGGCCTGTACCTTTTCATAACTCTTTACTATTAAGACAAGAAAGCAGTTGGCTATCATCTGTACTCCTACCCTAGTTCCACAAGGGGTAAGGCATGCTTGAAGGCACAGCAACAGTTCCTGAAGCAAGCGCTAAATCTAAAAAGACAATGTGTGACAAGTGGATGGAGAAAAGAAGGAAACAGAGATGGTTAATCTTTAAGTCAGCTGGATCACTCACCATCATTCTTTAAGTCTCTCCTGTGCCAAGATCATTTACCAGATAAAACCATGGGGTACGAGTCCTACAATAAAAAATACACATAAACTTTTAGTCACAACATTTTCAGAAAATCAAATGTATTCATCAAAAAATACGAAGCTCATCCTCACGAGTTTCTCTTCACATTAAACACTCAAAAACATCACTCCTGTTCATTGCCTGTTAGGCTATGATATAGCAGGCTTTAAATACTGTACACCAAGCAACAGCATCAGAATGCTTTCCAAAAAATAAAAGCAAAATGGGGCCGGGTGTTGAGGCAAACACCTGTAACCCCAGCACTTGGGAGGCTGAGGCAGGAGGATCGCAGCAAGTTCAAGGCCAGCCTAGGCTACAAAGTCAGTTCACTTGTCTCAAAAAAAAATAATAAATAAATAAATAAATAAATAAATAAATAAAGTATATGTGCTGCCAAAGTGAGCACTATACATAAAATAAAATTTTGAAAAAGTAAAATGGAAAAAGAAAGTGTTGATTACATGAGTAGATAACATATTCCAATCCAGAATCATCAATCTGTTTTTACTACAGCACACACACACTTTATATCCTGACCCATACATTTAACTTAAAACTTTCATGAAGGGACCCAGGCATGGTAATGTACATCTGTAATCCTATCACTCGAGAGGCCAAGACAGGAGGAAGATCACCATGAGTTCAACACTAGCCAGAACTACATAGCAACACTCTGTCTTAAAAAAAAGTTTCATGAAGGAATATTTACCCCAATTATGAGATGAACTGTAGTATCTCCTTCTATATTCCATTTCTTTTTTTTTAATGGTGGCCTCACTGAATTAACTCAAAAGTAAGCCCTGACTCAATATGGAAAATAATGCACAGTCTTAAGAATTTCCATAGGCTGAGATTTTAACAGAATATCTATGTCTGCCCAGTACTGGTAATCAAAGAACTATACCCTCAATCCCCCTTTCTTGGACACAAAGATTCACTAAGTTGCACAGGTTGGCCTTGAGCTTAAAATACTCCTGCCTCTGCCTCCCAAGTAAGAATATCTTTACCAATTATATGTCTATGTTGCACAGATCTTATCTTTCCGGGAGCCTACTTTAATGCAGCCAAACCTTTACTTAAATCTAAAGCACAGAAGCTAGATAAAACACAAAGAAACAAGAAAAATGGTTAACCCTACCATCAGCTAATGAACAAAGAAAAGAAGCGACTAAAACCAGACCCCCTTTGGGGATAAAAACTGTTATAGTTGATACTTGACACTCTTGTGTCAACTTGAGCAGTTCAGAAGTTTAACTAAGCAACTCAGCAAGGGACACAGGTTCCTCACTTTGTAAACCTCCTGAGCCTATGCAAGAGGGCAGGGAGATGGTATGAGTGCCACACCCATGGGGGAGGGGGGAGGGGGTGTACCCTGCTTCCAGTACAAGGGAGGAGAAGAGGCTTGTTCTCCTCTTTTGCTCTTGCTGTTTCTGCTGTCTTCTTCCACCATGAAGTGTTGCCCCTGTGCCATGTCACCTTACGTTGGAGCCAAGCTGATGATGGACTTCACAAACTGTGAGCTAAATAAACCTTTCCTGCCTTAGTATTAGACGTCAGGTATTTTGTTCCAGCAATGAGAGAAAAGTAATTAAGACAAAAACCTAGGTCATTTATCCTTTTCAAGTACTTATCTAGCATACATGAGGCCCTGGGTTCAATCCCAGCCCAGGGGTAGGGGGAAGCAGTCCCTCAAACACAAGCATATGTCCCCACAAAAAGTTATACACAGATGTTCATATAGCATTTTGCATGATAGGAACAAATCACATGCCTATCAACCAACAAGTGGCTAAATACAATGTTCAAAGCCATACAATGTGATATCCTCTGGCTCTAAAGGGGAATAAAGTGGTGGGACAGTCTACCACAGGGATGAACTGTGAAAACACTGTGCTCAGTGAAATGACCACATATTGCATGGTTCTATTTAATATCAAATGTCCAGTGTAGTCAAATCCAGAGAGTCAGAACACAGATTAGTAATTACCGAAAGTAAGAGGGTTGGGGGAAAATGGGAGTGACCACTAATGAGTATAGTGTTTCTCTTGGGGTTGATAAAAATGTTCCAAAATTCATCATGATAATGACTGTACAACTTTGTGAATACATGTTTTTCAAACAAGTGAATTATTTGGCATATGAGTATCTCAATAAACCTGGTATTTTTTTTAAATATGATGCCATTCCATCACAGGGTGAAAGCCACAGTTCACAGCTACCACATGCTGAATTTATTCCTTCCCCTTCCCTCTCCACGCTGCATTCATTTCACTCCCAGTCACACTGGCATCTTTATGCTCCCAGACACATCGTAGCTTCAGGGATTCACACTTGTTGCACCTTGATCTGGAACACTCATCGCTCAGTCATTGCTCAAATGTCACTTTCTCAGTGAGGCCTTTGCAAGTAACTGATTTAAAACTGCAGACAAAAGCTATGCAAGTCCATCACAACTAGCCTAGCCTTACAAGCCACGGTAAGCAGAGTTCTTCAAGTTGAAATGAGAGGATACCAATGACATACATATCTACCAAAACATACTGTTGTACACTATAAATTTATACTGTATAATTCTTGTCAATTATAACAATAATTTGCAACCCGTCCACCACCACTGGCACTCCTCATCTCCCTCCCCCTTTAGAACACTTAAAGCTTCAAGTTATTTACTTACTAGGTGTGCTGTGTGCCTCCCTGTAGGAGAACAGAAGATCTGTGATGTTTACAGGCTGTTACTGCTACAGCCCCAGAACACAGACCAGTGCCTGACACTGAGCAGGCATTATTTATTTACTGATGAACACAGCCCTACTACAAACAAAATCTCTAGTTACTCTGTTCAATCCTCTCACCTTCTACACACTCAAAGCCTACCAATTCTTCAAAGCCATCTCAGGCTACTGGCCTTCAGAAAAACTACTTCTTTTCCCAGCACTGGGATGGAAGCAAGGGTCTGCTCCTGGTCCACAAGCTCTCTGCTCTGAGCTATCCTTACATTCCTGTTGACAGGCCTTCATCTGAACTCCCACATCACTTTAACTGCATCCTTGACCTCTAAAGAGTTGGAGAAAACACAATATAGTGAAAAGAGTATAGTCCTCAGTCAGTCAACTCACTGGCTATGTGACCCTAAGAAGTCATTTAACATCCCTGAAAACAGTATTCTCATCTATGAAAATGAAGGCTAAGCATTTATACAAATGTTCATCCCAGCTTTATTCACAATTGCCCAAAATTGGAAACAACCCAAATATCCATCAACAGAAGAATACACAATTAAATTATAGTATATCCATATTACAGAATAATACCAATACAAGGAATGAATACTAATATGCAATAACAAAACAGACTCTCAATTTTCTCTTCCATAGTATGACATCTGCTTTACAAAGTTAAATGGAAGAATGCTGGAGTTCAAAGTTCCACTAGTTAAAACAACACCTGATAAACAGGTACCCAAATTATTACTGAAATACATAAAACCAAGCACATATAGATTCCCAATAAATACTGCCCTCTTTTCCCAATTTCCCTTACATTGGGGGGCTTTTCTGTACATTTTAAGATCCTAAAGAACAGGATCGCTAATTCAATGTTCTTCTCTTCCCCCTGCTTATGACAGTCCCTTATGAACAGTAGGTACTTGACAAAGACTTTAAAGGAAAGGCAAGAACACCAGATGACTCATGGGTTATGCAAAAACCTTTTTGGTCATTCTGGAATCAGTGAAGACATATAGTTTACCAGCCTGGTCTGAAAGGTAGTGGAAAGTGGCTGTAGATACACAAGAAGCTTCACTTGCTGGCCTGCCCTCTGCTCACCTCCAGTAGCCCTGGCCTGTGGAGACCAGTCCAGAATATAATTGCACTGCAGTTACAACCTTAAAAGATTAAATGATTTGAATGTAAGTGTGCTTCCAAATTGCAGATTAAACTCAGACTTGACTTAAAATTTTCAACATAGAGATCACAAATTCTAGTTACTAAGACTTTTTGAGAAAACAAAGACTCAAGACTGAATCATTACATCCTAAGGTCTACCAGTTGGCTTCCAATCATTTTATCACTATGTCTTCTGCATTACTGTTCAATTTGGCACTTGACAGACTATTGTCTCCACCTCTAAACTGAAAGTCAATCATGCACTTGAAATACATGATTTTCTTTCTTTGTTTCTTTCTTAAATCCAAGATAATTCTATGGACAAATAGGTACTACAATATGTATATTAATAAATACAGTGGTACCTTCGTTCACAAACTTGATACTTTCCATGATTCTGGTCATAAACTAAGTTGAACAAGAACCAAATCAAATTCAATAGTTAGGGTCAATGTCAACCTTATAGGGAAATTTGATTTGGTTCTCATCCAGTTCTGTTTGCAACCAGAATCATGGAGGGAATTGAGTTTGTGAATCAAGATACCACTGTATAAGGAGGTATGTATGTTTCACAATAGAATATGTAAATATTGCAAAGATTTTCAAGGGGATAATCCTCTTAATACAAATTTTAAAACCAACTGAAATCTGGGATTACACACACCTATAATCCCAGGACTCAGGAGGGGTCTGCCATGAGTTCAATGCCAGCCTGGGCTGGATACTAAGACCTTATCTCAAAACAAACCCCCACCCCCCAAAAAATAATAAAAGCAAATCAAGAGACAGAGTGTACAAGAAAAATAGCAAGAACACATATCAGGTTAAATAACATGGGTTACAAGGTTATGTCTTCATTTAAAAAAAATACATGAAAGTATAATATGTAAATGAAAAGATGTTGAAATCATTAGTCATTAGGGAAATACAAATCAAAACCACTGTGAGATATCACTTCACACCTACCAAGTCTATCATCAAAAAGACAAAACAAATGTTGGAGAGGATATGGAGAAACTGGAATCTTCATACAATGCAGTGGGGATTTAAAATGATATAGTTGGTTTGGTAAACAATCTGGTAATTCCTTAAAAAGTTAAACACAGAGTTACCATAAAACTCAGCAATTTCACTACTAGGGATATATTCATGAGAAATGAACATACAAGTCCACACAAAAATTTGTGTAAGAATGTTCATAGGAACATTGCTTATAATAGAATATAAAAGCAACCCAAGTGTCCATCTACTGACAAATGGATAAATAAAACATGATATGCCCACACAATAGAATGGGGTTCAATCACAATCAGGAAGGAAGTGCTGATACATGCAACAGTATAGATGAACCTTGAAAACATGCCAAACAGAAGAATTTAGACACAAGAGACCATATAATATATGGTTTCATTAATGTGTTCTGTCCTTAGTGAGCAAATCTGTAGAAACACAAAGTAGATTAGTGGTGGGCTGCTGCAAGGGATAGGTTGGGAAAAGGAGAAAGATGGGGCCATGGAAAGGGAATAACTAATAACTACTAATGGTTACAGAGTTTTATATTAGGGTGTTGAAAATGTTCTAAAATTAATTTTGGTAATATATGCACAACTCTGTTAACGCATTAAATGTCAATGAACTTTATATTGTAAATGGATAGATTTTATGATATGTGAAATATAGCTCAATAAAGCTACTTTAAAATAAAAAAAGCTATCAGGCCGGGGATCTAGCTCAGTGGCCTAAGCACCTGCCTGGCAAGTGCAAGGTCATAAGTTCAATCCCCCGTGCTGCAAAAAAAAGCTACCTCCTAACCCAAATTTCAGTTACTCTTCCACGCTATTTTCCTTAACTAAGTACCACTCATACTATTATTTACATAGTTTGTTTATCTTTACCCACATTTTATTTAAATTTTAAAAAGAAAATTTGTTAACACTATCATACATACAAAAGCAGCCAAAATAAAAGAAATATGGATATGGCAAAACACTGGCAGTGGTATTCGAATAAATGTAGTGAGAAGCTCTGGACTACAGCAAACAATGGCCAAGCACAAAAATAAATAAATCAAACAAGTCAATAGAGGGGAATGAACACTAGGACCGACCGGTCCCATAAGGTGCTGGAACAAGCTGGTACCTATGAAGAACTGAAGTCTCAGTTGTCTCAATCCTGTCCTGCAGTCCCGAGATATCTGTGGAGACATCTGAGAGTCCTAGAGATAGAAATGTGAAGATTGCCCAAAGGTCGAGAAGGGCTTCCCTCTTTCATCTTCTGAGTTTAGGTACACAGACTGTAAGGAAGTAAGGAGTAAAATAGCAAGCCCATAGTGGGGAGAAGCCTGCTAAGAGCGCTACTTCCAAAATCACAGGCCCATCAAGCTGAAATTGCAGAGCACATCTATGAATTGTTCATATATTTGCCAACAGGTTATTTTAAAACTGAGATTTGCAATCACAGTTACTCTTCAATGTTCACAAAATCACCCATGTTTTTGCCTTTGAGTTAAATTTAAGAAAATCTGCATGAATGGCTTTCTGAGTCCAGTACCTAAACAATGTTGGTATAGGTAAACTTTAAAAACTATCAGTAATTTTTCACATTTTTGCTAAACAGAAAGAAACTGTATTATGGTTTTTAAAAATGAGCATTTGGAAGAGTAATGTGGACATTTTCTAATGCCTTGTTCCTTAGTGAGGTTTTCAAGTATTTCTATATATACTGCCATGAATGTATCACCAAGAGACATTTATGCAGTATGTCCCACTAGAAATATCAAAACTACCTCTCTCTTCCTCTTTTGCTATATCAAAAGCAGACCTAACACAGAGAAATCTTTACAAATGTATATGATATCTAAGATTTGCTTCAAAACCGTTTGGCACAGAATGGCTTTTATGGACAAGACTGTCCGTGTGTAAGTAACTGATGAAACAGAGACTGGTACATATCAATACACTATTCTTTGCATTTTTGCATATTTTCAAAACAACATATAATAAACTTATTACTTTAAGAAAGCATCATTAAGTAGTAGCTATTTAGCAAAGCTTCATGAAATTTTTAGCATTTAATGTCACAGAGAAGCCTTTCCATAAAACATTTCCTTCAAACACACACACGCACATAAATTTTTTTTTTGGTACCAGGATATAAACTGAGGACCTTGCACTTGCCAGACAGGCGCTGTGTCAATGACCTATATCCCTGGCCCTCCTTCAAATAATTTTTTAAGGCAGACTCTACAAAACCTATTGCCAATCAGTAAAAGCCAAGCATGTTTGTGAAAAAGGTCACTATCCAGCTGAAAATTGCAAGCAGAATTTTTTTTTTTTTGAGACAGGGTCTCACTATGTAACCCAGGCTGGCCTCAAACTTGAAGCTATCTTCCTGCATCAGTCTCTGAAGTGCTGAGATTTCAGTTGTGCACTACCACTCCTGGCTCAGAATTTTATTAATTATGTATTTTAGTTTTCATTATCCAAGTCACTTTTCACATCTACAATCTCACTTTTCAC